>JAREIK010001258.1:2130488-2320488 GCA_029783825.1 Sapria himalayana | reverse complement strand
AACACTTAACAAGCTAACTAATTGTTGGGAGTGAATAAAGGTTAGTTATTATTGTTTGAACATGAAATCTCTTCTTGAGCAAGAGCTCATTTAGAGTAGAGCTGTTCTATGGGCATGCTTAGTCAGCATAGCTTGAAGGTGCATGTTTTGATGGGCCTAAGGAGTTTACCTAACATATTCATTGTCAAATGTTCATTGTATTTGATTACATATATTTTATTGTATAAAAGATGTAAATCTTTATTTTATGTTTTATGTTTTAATATTTTAAATCTATTGTTATTATTAGAAAGGTCATAAATATAAAGAAAAATATAAGTTTAGAGTCATTCAAAAGTAATAATTTATTTATGTATTTATAATGAAATTTTATGAGTTTATATTACATCAAAATAAAAATATATATTTTAAGCATAGGTCATTGCCCATGAGCTCGATTGGTATGGCATGGTTACACAACACAATCCAATATGGATGACAATGACCCAACATAATTTTTAAGTGGGTTGGCATGGTCTAGTTCTAGTATTATGGAAAATAAGCTTAAGTATGGTTAAATTCAACTTTAAGCTAGGAATTAGACTCTTTGTGTGCTTAAGTTTTCTTACTTTTGTCCAACACAGGTCAATTAAGAAAGAAACTTTAGAAAAAAAAAAGAATAAAATCAAAAATAAATAAATAAATAAGTATGAAACTTTGAAATAAATACAAGTGTTGTGAGATATTTATTATATAGAGAGAAACTTTTATAGTAATGGTTGGGATCATGCCAATTGCCATGATCTTACATCACAAAAAATAAAAACAAAACTAGAGAATTCTAGAACTGTATATTAGATCTATGGTTATATTAAACATTTTGTGACATTGTAAGATCTTCTTGAATTATCATAAAAGAAAGGAAATATCTAATCTTTATTTGGGTTATGATCTACCAAAATGAATGATATTCAAGTTTTGATATTAACATGTTATCTCATCTAGCCAATTAAAAATTGGATACTGTTTAGGGTCACGGTCACGTAATCATGGTTTGATTAAATATTAAATATCAAATAGATAATTTGAAGATATAATTAATAAATTTGCAATATTGAGATAGTGATAATGATAGTAGTAGTCGTAGTAGTAGTAGTAGTAGTAGTAGTAGTAGTAGTAGTAGTAGTAGTAGTAGTAGTCGTAGTAGTAGTAGTCGTAGTAGTAGTAGTCGTAGTAGTAGTAGTCGTAGTAGTAGTAGTAGTCGTAGTAGTAGTAGTCGTAGTAGTAGTAGTAGTCGTAGTAGTAGTAGTCGTAGTAGTAGTAGTCGTAGTAGTAGTAGTCGTAGTAGTCGTAGTCGTAGTAGTAGTAGTAGTAGTAGTAGTCGTAGTCGTAGTAGTCGTAGTAGTCGTAGTAGTAGTAGTAGTAGTAGTAGTAGTAGTAGTAGTAGTCGTAGTCGTAGTAGTCGTAGTAGTCGTAGTAGTCGTAGTAGTCGTAGTAGTGGTCGTAGTCGTCGTAGTCGTCGTAGTCATCGTAGTCGCCGTAGTCACCATCGCCGTAGTCACCATCGCCGTAGTCGCCGTAGTCGTCGTAGTCATCGTAGTTATCGTCGTCGTCGTCATCGTAGTCGTCGTCGTCGTTGTCGCAGTTGTAGTCGTAGTCGTTTTCATAGTCGTTGTCGTAGTCATTGTCGTAGTCATTGTCGTAGTCGTTGTCGTCGTCGTCGTCGTTGTCGTAGTTGTAGTCGTAGTCGTTGTCATAGTTGTAGTCGTAGTCGTAGTCGTAGTAGTAGTAGCAATAGTCGTAGTCGTAATAGTCGTAGTAATCGTAGTAGTCGTAGTCGTAGTAGTCGTAGTCGTAGTAAAAACAATTGTAGCGCAATAGTAGCAGAAAATGATATAATTAGCATATTTATATTGGTTTATATTTTAGTTGAAATACATTTATGAATAATCAACTATGATTTTTTTTATATCAACTTATTTAATAAAAAAATAGAAATCTTAAGGGAAAATGATTTGCTAATATTTATTACCAAATAAAAAAAATAAGATTATAATTAGTATATTTATAATCATTCCAATTCTAGTTAAAATAACTTCATAATCATAAATAGTGAAAGGAGTCAAATGGCTAGATAAAAATGCTGGTGCAAATATATATTTTAGGATAATGCAAAAGAAAAGCATTTGGAATTATATGGAGTAGAATATCAATAATTTTTAAAATATAATAAATTTATTTATATGATTGAAGAGCAATCAATATTTGAATATCTACTTGTTTGGCCTTAAACGATTAACTTCAAGATTGAGGCATTCCAAATGATATGTAACCGCTCCTATTCTTTGAAATGAAAGATTTGACAACTTTTCAATTTTGTGTTGATCTTGTATGTGGGATTACTACTTTTCCCAAACTCCAAGAAGCTATATAAATATTTTATGGGACTTACCCATCCAAAAGGTATTAACAGAAGTCTTAAGAGAAATGAAATCAATGGGAAAGAATAATCAATTTGAAAGATTAGACATGACATAAAATATAGTAAGATGATAAAGACCTCACACAAAATGAATTGGCTAGAATAAAGGTGAGCATCCTAAGTTAGCTCATTGATACTTACATTCTTATTAACATTTTTTTCTATTGAAATTTTTTTATTATTATTATAAAGACACCATAGGAGTCATAACTTCATGATATGCTGCAATCTATATATTTGCCGGTAGATTTTGTATGCTCTAAGCATGATCGATAGGTGAATAAATAGTGCGTCTACTTACTTTAAGGCATTTCAGATAAGATGTTCACACTTACTTGCAAATGACAAGGTTTGCCCATTCTATATGTGATAAGGTAATAAAAAAAAAAGAAAGCTTGAGGCCTCCAACTAAAATAGGTATAGAGCAATTAAAAGCCTCAAAGAAAAGGCACTTTCACTAGTTTGAAGGAAGAAAACTAAAAGGCAGATAGTTCATATTTCTTTTCTTCCTTACTTCGAAAACTACTACATGACTAGCATCATTTAGTGCTTGGTTTTTTGCAAAGAAAAAACATACAAGATTAGACAATAGCTTATACTAGGCCTTATTTTTATCTTAAAATTTTATGAGCAACTTAAAACTCAAATCTTTCTTCCGTATAGAGGATATGAAAAGGTTATAATCTAGTAGTGTAGTGCTACAAAAAACTTATTATAACAATGGGACAAAAAATTAATGCAAATCTACTTTTGGACCAAAATAACATATTCTAGCAGTCTTATATACATAAAGAATTAGCAAGGCATGTGATACGAGTACTCCTAAAAAGTCTTATAGAATTTTTTTTTTCATTTTGATTTCGATATCATTTATCACTTTTCAGACTCAATTGAATTGACAAATAAACTTAATATAGTAAGAAACTATCTTATCAAACTGTGATAGGATTTACAAGAATAACAATAGAACAAGAACTCCTAGAGAGAGAAAAGGGTATTGCATGTAAGGAAAGTTCCATTTCATTTCTTATACTTGCTTTAGTTTTATGGCAAGGAACTCAAACTTGTTGAAATAATTGAAAAGTACATTAGTCACTTCACAAATGGAAGGCCTAGTTGCTCATATACCTTAGTTGAATACTTCAATAAGTCCTCTCTTTCTCTCTCTCTCTAGTGGGGAACCTCTTAGCAAATGAAATTAGATAGGCTAGAAGGACTTATGACTCCATAAAAGGAAACAAGTAGTAAATAGTTTATTTAAGTAGAAACAATATAGTAGTCATAAAAAAAGCATGTGCTTCATGCCTTGAGAAAGACCTTTTAAAAATTAGTTAGATCAATGGGGACATAACATTGAATCATGCATAGGAAAAGATACTTCTAGATAGACATTATGATAAACTCTCTATAGCTATCTTTTCTAAATTGGCCTATAGGTAAATAATATTTTTGATGAGGATTCCTTTGAGAGTTTTAAATCTTTATTTCTTGTCTATATCCCTCATAGGCTGGGTTGGTGAAAGAAACTTGAAACTATATGTCTAAGTAGGACTCCAATTGAATTCAAAAAAAAACTGATATTATCTTTCCTTATATTTATTCCAATACTTAGTACAATAAAAAGAAATTACCCAAATAATAAACAAACATACTCACCCATGTGTTTTAGCCTCTCTAAAACTAACTTGATCTTTTGACTCATAAATAGCTATTGAGGCAATACTTTTCTTAAGTGAAAGTAAGAATAACTTTTTACATGCAGTATGTTTGAGTAATCTCTCACTTTTTGGTAAATATTTGATTATTTTTTTCCTCCATTAAAACCTCTAGTATTAATTCAATTAGTTAACTCTAATATTCATGACAGACACCCTAGAATTGGTAGAAAAGGGAGTCCTAATATGTAACTTATTCTATCCTTTGTACCATGATTGAACTTTTTGATGGAAATGAAAAGTAACTCTAATTGTAATAGATTGAAGAGATGTCAGTCAAAAGCCTAAATGATTCTTGTAACCCTTTTATTTTTTATTTTTAATAGAGAGAATATAATTTTTATCATTTACTTTACAATACTTAGAGATGGGAACTACAATCCCAACCCACATGACTTCTAATAAGGTTGGTGGTAATGAATGAAAGAATCCATGTCTATCCCCTTTTATGTCGCTTTCTCCAGGGGATGAAATAATAGACTTTCCCTATGTTAGCTATAGGCTCATACTCATTCCTTTTCTCTACTTCATCATTCTAGCCTCATTTCACCTTTGTATGTAAACATTAATAGAGAAGAAGTGACTTGAGTTAAATAAAGAGAGACTATGTGACTCACAAAAATAGGGGACTATCTTTTTTTCTCCAACTTACATTACATTTTAAATTAGATATCATGTTGTAACGATCCTTTTGAAATTATCTTTTCTTTGTATGATCATTCCAACATTTGTCTTTTTGATTTTCCCATTAGCCTTGTTGGCTTTCAAAAGAGATTCACTATGAAAGGTTCATTTAAATTTCTCTCCATTTAAAAATACTTTAACTATGAAAAAAGTGGATTATATTTTATTGTATCTCCCAATGACTGAAAGGATACTCCTACTGGGTACATAATGATTTCAAGGTAACTTAAATTCAATTATAATCTCTTATCAATGGAACCGATTTAATTCTTTAGAAATCCTATTAGAGTATTATGCCTTTGCCTTCATCTTGACTTCAAAACTCCATTACACCTCAATCTTCCTGGAATGCTCCAAGACTGAAACTTGTTTGGCTCTACCACTTGTTTCTGCCATCAATAAATTATAAAAATGGCAATATAAATCCAATATGATTAGAGATTTTTTTTTTTCTAGAAATTTCTTTGCACCTATTTCCATGTAGGTCAACTTCATATGGATCATTCCATTAAAGAAATTAGGCTAAAAGCTTAAGAAATATTAAACATGCTTACACCTTGAGTTATACATACTTTGATTTGAAAGAGGGCATGTGCTTTATCACTTCTTATATTTTGTATTTTACCCAACTTTTGCTCTATTTTCAAACTTTACTAATAGATTGAAGGTGTTATGTAAATAGTATAATTTATAGTTTATTAAAAGATAACATTGACTATCCATGGAGGAAAAATAAAAGAGGGAGAAGTAACCATACCTGAGAATCACTACCAATTTGAATGGGGCCTATCTCTATCAATTTCAATTGAATAAAGATATTGTTGGGACCTTGATAATATATGACCTAGTAGAGAACTTATTTTTCTTCACCTCACCCAAGAAATGATCAAGCTAGGAAACCTTGACCAACAAGGCTTGTTGATAATGATAGTTGTGTCATTTGGGTATTACAAGTAGGTACATCGAGTTGAGCTAACAAGGCTCATTCAATTTGTCCTTTGCCAATAGACATGCAATTTTGTAAAGATCAATAGGAGCACCATCCCTTCTTGCTCCCCCCCTTCTTATATATGCATCCCTACTTTTTTATCTCATCTAAAGTTTCCCATTTTCTCAATGTATAAAAATTTATTTTATTTAAATTATATAAATGGATGAATTTTTCAATTATATTGTTCAAAGTCATGATTTTAATGTGTTTGATGTTATTCAATGGATAAGGAAATGAGGGATAGCGATGATAATGCACAAGAGCTAGGGTTTAAAGCATGACAAAAAATGCATGATAAAAAAAATTACAAAATGTAAATATTTTTTTATAATACAAATTGTAAATTGTAATCCATCTTAGGGAAGAAGACATTCGTTTTCTCATGAGAAACATATGCTAAAAATATAAAATACATAATGTAATACAAAAACAACAAATAATTAAGAAATTTGATTTAATTAATAAATGTATACATGATCCAAAAATAGCTACAGTATCATTATCATGTTAATTTCATTAGCTACAGTACTTGGATGGAACATCATTTCATCTTTTTCTCATAAATATCAATAGGCGACACAATTATAAATGATGATGATGAAATAAATTAATGTTAGTTTAGTTAATGCTTTCATTTCAGACTAGCAGAAAAGTGATTGAGGAAGGGGGTAGAGAGAGAGAGAGAGAGAGAGAGAGAGAGAGATGTCTAATAGTTTAAAACACTCAATTATAATGAAAATCAACACACTTAAGTTGCTTTATTGAATTTTATACTTCAAGAGCTAACATATTATTATACAGTTATGAAAACAAATGAAAATTTTTTTTCTTGACATTTTAAAATGAATAAGAACTCATTTTATCATATTCAAGAATATCTTTATGAATAATAAGATCCTTTCAATTGATAAATTTTATTATTTTGTAACTTTTATGTATTACTTATCTTATAAAATAATAAAAAAATTAATTTAATTATGATATTATCATCATGATTATAATATCCTTTAATGCATCTTAGAATCATTTAGTTCCTATAATTTATAACACATAATTGTATACTAAACTTTTTTAATGGTTTTCCTCTATATCATGAGATAGCCAGATAGAATAACAAATATTTGATAGTCAATATTATGATATTTTTTCCATACAATTGTTACTTAATTCTAAGACTGTTTTATTCTAAGACTATTTTGTTACTTAATTTTTTTCATGCATAATTCTAAGACTATTTTTTTCAAGATCTCTCCAACAAGAAACCATTGTTACTTATGCCAATAAATATATATTGATCAATTACTCTAGTACTCAAAAGGGTTATAAGTAATACGCATTGTTTTTTTTTTCTTTTGAAATGAAATTTTTTAAGGAGTTTTCACCAATTGATGGATTTTAAAAGACCTTATACTTTCCAAATTTTATGTTCAATTAGGATTCCCTTATGACTCCTATAGAATATGAATCGACCTCTTCTTCCTCTGAGACTATTGAAACTCACTAGAACGCAACAACCATAATTCTCCTTCAAATCCAAAAGTCCTCCAAGAAGTACTCGCACTTTGATGCTCTCATATCTAGCTAGGAAACACCATCATCATATTCTAGTAACTCAGATATACTCATTAGATTAATTTCCTATGATTTCCAGTTTCTCATATTGGTACATTGCTACTCACAGCTCACTTATTCATATGTCACCTTTCTCTCTTTGCTTAACTAGGCTAGAATATTGTACACAAACAAGTATTCTGCCACAAAATGATAGAATGCTTAATAATAATAATATGCACAAATTAAAATATTCCAATATCCATACACCCACAAATTCATAAATAAAATATAAAATATAATTAAAATACCTAGATGAAAAATTTATTTTCTAGATCTGGTGTTCCTCCTTAAATTTGATGAATTTTAGAGCACCCACAAGTAATCTCCACCACATGAATACCACACTAACAATAGTTCGAGAATCACATGAACACTACACGAGCATCACACGAATACCACATGTATATCTCATAAACACTACATATCTTTTTCAAGCCCCCTCATGTATAGAAGAAAATTAGAAAATAAAACTCTGCCTCCCCTCCTCTCACAATTAGTTATAGAAAGTTTTGGCAACTTTTTATAACTCTTACAAAAGAT
Organism: Sapria himalayana; assembly: GCA_029783825.1. Taxonomy (NCBI): domain Eukaryota; kingdom Viridiplantae; phylum Streptophyta; class Magnoliopsida; order Malpighiales; family Rafflesiaceae; genus Sapria; species Sapria himalayana. Next base: position 2,312,483 of record JAREIK010001258.1, on the reverse strand, counting down.
GAGACAAAAATAAAAAATGGGAGCTATTCTCATTTTTGTGTGTTCATACAACACGTGCATGATCTAACAAAGCCAAAAGGGTTTGTTAAAAATTTTTGGAAATCATGCCAAGTGTTTATTTCTGAAAAATTAGTCCTTTCTTTTTTCTTTTACAACGAGTATATAACTATTTATTTAAAACATTAACATTTAAATTTATTTAATGTTATATCCACTTTTATTTAATGAGAGCACACCCAATAGTTCATATTAAATTAATGCTAACATTAAATAAATATAATGCACTTAAATTTCAAACAAAACTTAAACAACAAAAAATGGTTTGCCCAAACATGGGCAGATCCAACAATCTCTGATTATGCTTTATTTGGGCAAACTAAGATAGTTCCTTGATTTTAATTTAATATGTACTTGTCATGGAGAATTTATTGTCTCTCATAAATTCCAAAATAGTTTCTCATTTCTCATACAAGAAAAGTTTTCTAGAAATTAAATATATTCAATTAATAAACAAAAGTTTTCACTTTCTCTTCAAGCCATCAACTCCCCCTTGGTCCAAGTAATCCTTGAGAGTAGTTAACATAAAAGTTTTAACTTTTATGTTCAACTCATAAGCTCCCCCTTGATTAGTATGATCCCAAAAAGTGGCTGGTAAAAAATCATATGATAAGAGATTTCTTTGAGAATCAGTTTAGTCTCAAAATAAACACTTGAGAAATCTTGATCACTCATCATTAATTTTCTCAAAATAATACAAAAAAATATTGCTCTTCCTCGACTATTCTTTCATCACTAGGTGATTTTTGGAATAATAAGTGTAAAATACTTTTTTTTATACAAGCTTAGAATCTATGCTTGTAATTTCTCACTAAGCACTTGCATGATCCGAGCTAACAATAGCTTGGGTAATATATAAAAAATTTATCCTTTTATTTTTTGTTATAGTTAATGACCCTCTGACCAATCTTCATTGGCCTTCACCATATCTTCCCATATGACCCATACTATCAAACATCCCCATAAATAGTAAGTTTTTCTAAATATTCAAGAGACAAATATCCTTGAGAATCAATTAATATCCCATTTTGTCTCCAAAAAAATGTCTCTGATACCAAATATCCACAATTACCCATCATCATTCATCATGACTAATTTATAATTCTTAGGCATATTTGTCACAAACTAATCCAAAGTGATGTGCAAGGTAGCTGCCGAATCCATCACCTAGTCACTTTCATGACTGACTTTGTTATATAGTTTAGCACTGCTAAAAAAAAGTGATAGCACCCTCTATAATAAAGGTGTCAGTATCCTTCCAGTACCATCTCTCTTCCTAAACTCTTCTTGGAGATTCTTCTACTTGGGATAATCCATCTTGAAGTATACTACTTGGTCATAGTGGTGATATTTCATCATAGGTTTGCTTACAAATTTTTTCTTTGAAGAATACTTCATTTCCTAGTGTGGGCTTAATACTCATCTAATTTCTCTTCTCATTTTCCTCAAAAACAAGCTAAGAAGATACTCAAGGAGCCAAGATACTCAAGGAGATTAAGAGTATCTCCCAACTATCGAGAAACAAGCTAAGAAGCATGTCTGTAGCTCATCATCTAAAATTGTTTTCATGGATGCTAGTTGATAAATCAATGTTTGGAAACTGCTCAAGTAAGCATTCATTTCAGATCCATCCTTATATTATATTTTAACCAAGTGTATGAATAATATAATCTTGTTCCTCAATTTATTTTTCTCATATAGTAATTATATTTTTTTCACATCTCATATGTCTTTGTGATTGTTGAGATGTGGTGAAAAAATATTTTTCCAACTCTGTCACAACATGGCAATGGCCTTATAGTATAATTTTTGTCACTATTCATCATTCATAATTTCTGATTTTGATTTACTAGTTTACGTAGGTCCCTTATCATTTAGATATTCATTATTTTTATTTTTCAAGTCAAATTGTTGGTGGTTCCAACTTAATCATATAGAATAAATTATTCTTTGTATCCATCCAGAAGAAAATAATTCAATCATTAGAAAATAAAAATATTCAAAATTAATTGCCACTTTAATACAACTTATTTGAGCTAACTAAGATGAAGCCCAAAAACTAAGAATGGTTTCAAAACTATTTCTCGGTCGAATAATATTAATTAATTTTAGCCTTATGATTTTAGATCTTTTTAATTTTTGTTCTTTTTAAAATTTACCAAATATATAGTGGATTCCAAATAATTTTTACCATGTTGCACAAATTTTTTGTCCTATATATATATATATAAACTCTAAATTTTACAATCACAACTACAAAGTACCAATTATATATTTTTCCCAAAATCAACAAGATAATAATTATACACACAAACAAATAGAATACTCAATAATAACAAAGCACATATTAAAATAGTATAATGTCCATATTCTTAAAAAGATGAGATAAATACAAAAATGGGAGCTATTCGCATGTTTGTGTGTTCACGCAATGCATGCAAGACCTAACAAAGCTGAAATGATTTGTTAAAAAAATTCATGCAGGCCACTCATGTTTCTTTTTGAAAATTAATTTTTTTTCTTTTAAAACAATTTATATAACTATTTTTAAAAATATTAATGTTTAAATTTATGTATTATTATTTTCACTCTTATTTAATGAGAGCACCACTAACGGTGAATATTAAATTAATCTTAACATTAAATAATTATAATGCACATTAATTTCAAATCAAACTTAAATTAAGTTGCCCAAACCTGAATAGACCCAACATATGAAATACAAATTCATGATATTTATCATATGCTTGCGCATCTAAAAAGTTTAATTCCTTATGAGAATAATTAATAATTACGAACATTATTTGTTTTTGTATATATTGCATCTTCTTGGTTTAATACCTTGATATTCTAGTTACATCTTTAAGGATCTCTTATATTTGAATATGGCTTATACTTCTAAAGTTGAATTAAGAGTTCATTGTTGCAACTCTTAAATATGAAGTCGTGACATAAACAAGTTGTAATATTTTATGTGTTATTGTGATTGGAATTTTGATGTATTCAAATCATGTCCATATTCTTTTTTTCACACCATGATTGAAGTTACAATATAGTTTATGATTTTTGCAATGGGAAATGTTACGAATTCAAGTCATTACTATGTTCTTTGATATTACGACATGAATAAAGTTGCAACATGGTTTTTATTATTATGACTAGAAGTATGAGGGATTTGATTCATGACCTTGTTCTTTAGTGTCGAGACACGAATGTGGTCACACCATTATTCTTTGGATTCACGACATATTTTGACTTGGAATGAAGTCACAATATAATTGATGTTATTATAACTGATGACTTAAGGATTCAAGTCATAACCTATTTTTTGGTGTCATGACATGATATATATTGTCACAACTTAGAACTTAAGTTAAAGGTTTTTTATTATCTTTCTATATAAACCCTATTAATGTAAAATGAAATTGTGCAAAAAACAATGAGAGAACTAAAAATATTAATGTAATGTTTATATTTTGGCAAGGTATAGTAATGAACTCTCCTCTTTTTTTCTCTCTCTCTTCTTTCTCTTCTCTTCGCTTCTCCTTTAGTGCATGTGTATGCTTCTTATATGTGATATGTCATTATGCTATGTGTGATTCATTTATAAGGGTTCTATTAATATTTAATCTTCCCTCCTCAAAAATCCTAAACCCTAATTGTTAATGTGATTCCTGATATTTGGTATCATATGGTAGATTTTCGAAATGGTATCATATGGCAAATCAAAAAGCATATGGCAAGAAGTTTGGTATCATATGTGATATGACATGATATTTGGTATCATATGGCAAGAAGTTTGAAGAAATGGTTTCGAGTTATGGATGCTAAAGATGGAAGATTTTCTTGTTAATAAGGATTACTAGTTTGTGATTATAAATCTAAAGCTAATAGTGAGAGATCAAAAATTAGAGATATCATCTGTGGATATTGTCAACTTGGACAAGCTAAATCAAAGAGCATGGGACTTGATCCACATCCAACTATATTTGACAGATGTTATCATGAGAATGTTTCTAGTGAGAAAATGGAAAAAATATTGTTGAGGAAACTTGAGATACTCTATTAGAGCAAGTCACTAGTCAACAAACTATTCTTAAGAAAAAAAATTTATAAGTTACACATAAAGGAGGTTGACTTTTTTACCTCACATTTACATGAGTTTTAGATACTAATCAGCTAGTTGTTATCTATTGGCTATGAGATTAGTAGTGATGATAAAGATGCTACCCTTTTCTATTCACAATCTAATTCATGAGATAATTTGATTATCACTATTGGTAGTAGTACAACAGAGTTATAATATGAGATAATAGTTGTAGTTTTACTATTAAAGGATAAGAAATGAAAAAAAAATATGAGGAAACACTTTAAGGATGTACTATTTGTAATGAGGAGGACTAAAGATCATAGGATGAACTAATCTGTAACAAGTCCAAGTCAAGAAGAAGATTACAAATTATAGATAAGCTAAAATTGAAGTACTAGAAGTATGGTAAAATTAGACATTTTAAGAGGGACTACATAAAACCTAAAGGCATGCTAACTAAGATCACCACATCTTTACAAGTAACAACTGAGACATATGTCGCTCATGTTGATGAGGAAACTTTGTTCATTGATATAGGCACATCATATTACATGATTCTTCATTAAAGCTCATTCAATAATTATGAGCCTTATAATAGAGGAGATGTGACTATGAGAAACAACTCAATAGTTAAGATGGGTGGTCATGAGAAGGTGAAGATGAAGATGTATGATGGAACTTCCAAATTTATTTCGTGAGTCATGCATGCTCTACATTTGAGTAGAAATCTAATTTCATTTATTATGATAATGGTTGCTTATGTAAAGTTTAGTTGAGATAACAAGTCTTACAAGATGACAAGGAAAGTAATGGTAATTACTAATAGAAAAGGATGTGAAAGCTTGTACAAGTTATTGGGAAGCACTATCAAGGCTAAAGTTGGGTCATTTGTTTCAAAGAAAAAAAAATCATGGAGAATAAACTATAATTGCAACATTGACATGGAGACATGGCATCATGATTGAGTTCAAAGTCACGACATGAAAATATGATATCAGGATCAGGTTTAGTGTCGTAACATGAAGACATTGTGTCCAACAAGAAACTATTTTGTGATAATAGAGACTTGGACACATCAATGAGAAGAGTTTAATAATTATATTCTCGAATAGAATTATGAAAAGACTACTAGAATATATAGAAAGCCTTAGGTTTTATGAGGGCTATCTTTATGAAAAGAAAAAATAGATGAAGATCAAATCTATTTTCACTAGATCAATGGCAATGTTGGATTTGATACACATCAATATATTCAAAGGAATACCACATACATCACTTGGGAAATTAAGATATTATATATTGTTCATTGATGATTTCTCTATGTGTGTATGGTTTCACTTCATTCATAAAAAATATGGGGTATTGGAAAAGTTCAAAAAGTTTAAAGTACTGGTGGACTTTAATTTAACAAGAAGATAAAGGTTATAGGTTATACACACAAATGCTGGTACTAAATACTTTCCAATTGATCTATTTTGTGTTGAGCAGAATACTTCCAAGCAAAACATGATTTGGATGACACCACAATAGAATAAAGTAATTGAAAGGTTGAACATGATATTGATGGAGATGACAAAGTGCATGAGGATTTAGGCAGGGTTGGAGCCGAAGTTCTAGGCTAAAGCAATTATCATAGTGTGCTACTTGAAAAACTGAACTCCTATATTTGTAGTGAATGATCAAACACCATTTAGGGTATTGTATGGTAGGAAGTTGAATATAGCCATATTTGTATGTGATGCATCCCTTTGAAACCCAAAAACAAGAATAGTCTACTATAGCAAAGATGTGTTCAAGAAATGTCAGGATAAAACCTATTGAGAAGGAATTTCTTGAAGATCCTGATGTTACGGAGATATATGTGACCTTGGAGAATAATGAGAATGTGAAGACAAAAACTCTAGTCATGACATAGAGATATAGAGTCATGACCGGGTTCATAATCATGAGATGAAAAAATGATGTCATAATTGAGTTCAATGCTATGACATGAAAACATGGGGTTGCGGCTTAGTTCAAAATCATGATTTAGAACTATGATGTCATGACTCCATACAAAAAAAAAGATACTAACTTGGATAAACAAGTTGATAAAGAACTACCACAGTCAAGCACTATGTTCATGATGAAGAATTAGTTGAGGCAATACCTACATTGAGGAGGTCTACACTAGAAGTGTCAAGAGGGATGAGTGGCCCGATCATGATATGAGGCAATGCCAAATTCAGCCAATCATGGTTCGACACCACACAATCCAAAACCATGAATGGATCATGGTTATGCTAGCCCATGGCATGACTCATGTTGTGCTAGGTTGGGCTGCACGAGCCTCATATCATGTCAGAGATGACCCGTGGCACAAAATTTTATCTTTAAAAAAAGAAGCTTGATTTTGTTTGTATGTTAGCATTTGGCCATTCGGCCAACGAGACTTTGACAGGCACCCGCATGTCTGTATTCTATCATGTATAATTAAAAAGATAGAAAAATTCAAGAATTATTTGAGCTATCAAATTGGATCCCACTAGAGATGTCAAACAAACAGGGCCAGTCCGACCCATTTTTTTCAGGCCTACCTAGTCTCACGTGTCATGCCCAGCACAGCACGGTTAACTAGAGGGTAGGCCCAGCACTATCCACCGCCCATAATAAGCCCACGTTCATGCATGTTCGGGTCGGGCCAATTTTAGGTTAAGTAAAAATTTGGAAAATAGAGTTGTTGATGCTGCGCTGCTCCGTCACAACACCCATCGGGCGACACTGCGTCATCTTTTTTGGGCATTGTTTCATCAGTCATCAGGCATCGTTTCATCAGCCATCAGGCATCGTTTCATCAGCCATCAGGCATCGTTTCATCAGCCATCAGGCATCGTTTCATCAGCCATCAGGCATCATCGCCCATGTCATGTCCACGTGTCAAGTACCCAAGTTATGCCTGGCACGGCATACAGGCCAATGAGCCTCAGTCCAGCATGGCACGAATTATGCCAAGGAGCGGCACAGCACAAGCCCGAGCATAGTCCCTGACCATGCGATGTCGGGCTTCGGGCTGGGCCCGGGCTGCCTGGCCCATTTGACACATATAGAACTAATAACTTAATTGCAAAAATCAAATGATTGTTGGATTTTAGCCCTAATTAATTTTTTTAAAATCAAAAATATATATTTTTTATTAAAAAATATTTTTATAAATAGTATATTGATATATTTTATTTTGTATAATTAATCGATAAACTCTTCTGCTCTCATCCTCACTCTAAAATTTAGTGTGTACTATTTTGTGCTAATTTTTTTAATAATTTGTAACTAAATATTATAGAGTCTCGGTGTTAGTTTGGTGATGAGCTTCGATTACAAGACATAAGAAAATGAGGTGAAGCATCCAATGTGTATGCTACACACATAAAGTTAAGATACACAATAATTTTTGTTGAAGTAATTTTTTATATTTTGTAATTATTACATTAATAAATAAATTAGAATAAATATTAACAAATTAAAAGAAACACTTCTTTGTTTCTCCTATTTCTAATCCATCATCATAAATTAAAAAAAAATAATCAATAGTAAATTTAATGAAAATGAATTAGTCTAAGACAATGATAATAACGCCAATTTGACTGAAAGGTTCGAGGTCGAAACTAAGTTCTCTCTCATAGTTTTGACCCATTTACCTAAAAAACTTAAAATTAAGCAAACATTAGTAGTTTGGATGTATTTTAACATTATTAAAAATAAAAATAGTAGGAGTATCGAAGGAATTTAATATAGTGTATTATATATATATATATATATATATATATATGAGTACTAGTGATACTAGTCACATTAAGAGATATGCTGATCAATATACCAAAAAATATAGTATATTAATTCTCAGTCAAATTTAACTTAGCGACAGAACATTTGAAGTTGGATCAATTTCATGTTCATGATAAAATAAAATTTAGGAAGATCCTAGAATATTTAATATAATGCAAATCTACTTTCAGCTTAATTATCATATAATTATTAGATTCACTATTATGAATGACATAATATAATATTTTAATTAAAAAAATTAATAATTAATAAATTTAAAAAACATAATAAATTGGTATCTGTGATGTCAGACATCTAGACTAGTTTAAAATAATGGTGTTGTCATTAATATATCTGTTAAACCATTAGATATGGGTCCTTAGATGACATTGGTTGCATTAGGCATATATATCACATAGTTAACCTAATAATACAAGTGAGATTAAAATAATTTTTCTTATATTAGAAAAAATAATAAATTTACAAAAATACTTTATGACACATAATGGGCAACATGAGTTTCATACTGTATGTTTGTTAGTGGGCCTAAAAAAATTTCAAAATAGATATAAGATATCATTGAAATTATACATACCTAATCTTAGAGTCATGTGTTAACTAATTATATGTGATATCTAAATATAAAAATAGTAAAAATAACAAACTTATTATTGATAATTGAGACTAAAAGATATGAATTTTATTTTTAAAATTTCAGAAAATTTTTATAATATGATAAAAATATGTTTGCATATATATATATCCTCACCACTTATATTGCACTTAGAGGTGTCAATTGGGTCGAGTGGCCTAGGCATGGCCCATGGCACGGCTCATGGCATGGCTCAGTTCAACCATGCCTCCCGATTCGACATGGTATTGTCCAAAATCATGTCTGGCTCTGAGTCGTGCAGCCACATGGTATGGTTTGTACCATGTTGGATCGACATGAACCATGCCTCATGTCGGGCTAGGCATGACCCATGTGCCTAGCCCGGTGGCACAATCTACTGATCTAGCCACTCGATGACCCAAGATCAGCCAAGGTTCACGGGTTAAATCTCACCGGGTGACTACCCAATGGATTGGTTTATTATTTTAAAAAATAGTCACGTAAGTCGGATGTTGCTTATGTGGTTAATTGCAATTGGCTGGCCACGTAAGCTAGCCACATGTTGCATTTTCATGCAATGGATTCTGCAAAAAATATTCAGCATGGTCCAGCATGGCCCTACACTCGGCCGTGCCACCGTGCCATGCTGGGCCAGCCATATTTTTCATGTGTCAGGCCATTGTGGTATGTCTAGCACGACATGGAACAACTACCTTGATTCAAGGTGAAAGAAAGAAAAGTTTGGCATGCAAACTAAAATAATATTTGTATGGGATAAAGCACTCCTTGGATGTGGTATCAAAAGTTTGAATTTTTTATCTTGTAGCTAGGATTTAGTAGATGTGAGGTAATCAATATATTTAAACTAATAAGTGAGGCAATAACTTTATTATTCTTATCTTGTTTTTGGATGATATGCTATTGGTGGCAAATAGCATCAATATGATTATTTTGGTGAAAAAGTTTTTTGCCGAGTAGTTTGACATACTAATATTAGGGCATCAAACTTTATACCTAGCATGGAAATTCATAGGGATCAAGAGAAAAAAGATTTGTCTCAGGTAGCATAAGTATGTGGAAGATATATTTTAAAGGTATAATATGTCTGATTGTAAGCCTGCGAGAAATTCTATGGTGACTAGTATGAAGCTAATAGCTAAGCTGTGCCCCCATGCTCAACTCAACCAGAGAATGAAGAAATGATCCTCATTATATATGTCAGTGTGGTTAGGAGCATGGTGTTTGTCATATTATATACTAGACTCAATATTTTATATGTTGTGGAAGTGTTTAGCAAATTTATGTCCAATCTAGAAATTAGCATTAGAATGTCATCAAAAGTACACAGGACTCAAGTATCTCCATGGTACTCTTGATTATGTATTGTAGTTTGGTTGTAATAGAAATGAGGAGATAGGTTAAAGGATTTGTTGATGTTGACTGGGGTAGAGATGTGGATATCTAAAGGTCTACAAGCAGATATATCTTTGATTTGTATAGTGGTATTGTGAGATAGACGAGCAAAAGGCAAGTTGTAGCTACCCTTTCATCCATGGAGGTAGAATATATAGTTCTTACTCATGTGAGAGAAAAAGTTATTTAGATACAAAGGTTATATCCAAAGTTTGGTTATGAGTAGAAAAGCCTGAGGCTTAGATATGATAGTCAAGGTAACATTCATCTAACAAGGAATCTGGCCTTCAAGAGATGTCCAAATGGGTAGGCAGTCCATGACATGACATGGCATGGCCTACAAAAAGGGCACATGACACGACTAGACATGACATGACCAGACATGACTGGAACCATGCCTATAATAGTGTCAAGCCAGCTTCATGGTATGGCTCATGCTATATCAAGCCAGGATCTTTGGCCTGCATGCAACAAAATTGTAGCACAACACAATAAACACACTGGCCCATGTGGGTTGGTTTCAGCCTTGCTAGCCAACCTAGTATAGAATGGGTTTGAGCTATGGTTAGGATTAGCATGACCCGAATAGCTAACGGACCTTGCCAAGCTATCATTTTTTGAAAATATGATGACATGGCATGGCCCATGTTACAAACCATGTAATGCATGGCATGGCATGGTTTCCATGGTGGCATGTTTGAGCCTATGAAAGAAATGGGTCATGCTGGTTAGGCATAACCCAAATGACACCTCTCGCCTTCCAAGCAAGAGAAAAACATATTAACATATAATACCATTTCATCCAAGAATAAAATTGCCTAGAGGCTAATTCAATAAAAGAAAATTGACACTAATAAGAATGTCATTGATTACATGACAAAGACTATGGGTATAGAGAAGTTTCAATGATGTAGAGCTAAGACTAGTGTGAAGAAGAAGTGTTCACTAAGTGAGAGAATATTACAATTTTACTCATACTTATAAAGTTGGAACAAGAGTTCCTTGTCACAACTTTGAAATATGAAGTTACATTAACAAATCACATGTTTTATTGTTAAAACTTGAAGTCTCCTGTATTTGTGTGATAATCATTTTTTTTTATGTCATAGTGTAAATGAAATTGAAAAAAATAGTTTATTTTGTTGTGATGGGTATTGTTAAAGATTTGAGTCATAATCATATTCTTTGGCATTATGATATGAAGTTGCCACACAATTATTTTATTGCATTAAGATATCAAAAGGATTTGAGTCATATAAGTTAGTGTCATGATATGAATGAAGTCGCGATATTTTTATTTGGTGTTGTTATATGTTTTGACTTGGAATGAAGTTACAATATGATTTGTATCGTTGTGACTAGTATCTTAAGAATTTAAGTTGGGACATGGTCTTTGGTGTCTCAACATGAATAAAGACATAACATGTCATATCCTACCATGACTTAGAACTAAGAGGTTTTTTGTTTATGCTTACTATATAAATCCTTATAAATGTAAAATGAAATTTTTGTGGAAAATAATGACAAAATTGAAAAATAGTTTTGTATTATTTATATTTTGGCAAGGTATAGTAATTTCCTCTTCTCTCTTTTCTCTCCTCTCTCTTCTCTTCCCTCTTCTCATCTGGTGTGCGTGTATGATTTTTTTATGAGATTTCTCATTGTGCAATATATGTTTCATCTATGAGAGTTCTATTTATGTTTAATTTTCTCTTCTTAGAAATCCAAAACCTTAACCATCACTATGATTCCTAACATTTGGCATTATAGGATAGTCCAATTCTTGACATCTTGGCAGTTAATTAATAAGGAAATGTGTATGAAATATGTCTTCGCTTTTTATCAAGCAAAAATAGCTTATGAAAATGGGTCTTGTTAAAGATGTTTAGAATGTACATATTATGTTGTGAAATATCAATGGGAAAATTATTTTTAATACAATAGAATAAAACTACATATTGAAATATTTTTCAATAATAATAAAAAATCAATTTTTTATAGTAAAGTATAAAACTAAGCTTACTATGAGTTATGATAACCATTAGTAATAACTATCATTTTCTCTAGCATAACAAATAACTCAAATAAATAAAAAGGATTTTATAAATTTGGGATCGAAGAGTACAATTTTTCCAATGTTTGAAATATTAATTTATTTATCTCCCCTCCTCCCTCTAAACTTAGTTCATATTATCCTTAGTCCATAAAGAGTCTCGAGGCAATGGGGTCAGAGTAGGTATGCTATGCATCCTAAAAATATAATTGATATAATTGATGGATATCCTAGAAAGCAGATCTAGCATCCCTAAGGAACAAACTCATGACTTCAAGATAAGAGCATTCATCCTCTTTGCTAACTATACTATCATATTATTGGTACGTTTGAAATAAGATCATTATCAAATAAGAGTAGTCTTTTTTTTTTGCCAAATATACATGATGAGAATGTGAAAGATGAAGCAATTATAATAATTATTCAATAAGACAAAGCTAGAACCTTTTTAATAAGGATTATTATGGTCATTGGATCCCTAGTTGTTGTTAAAACTAACACTTGATTTGAATTATAAAGAAAAACGTACAAATGTCAATATGAAATATTCATGTAAATAGATGATTGTAGGCAATGAGAATATTGGAGTTAACATGATGCATCCATTCTATGGGCACCTTGAGTACAAGATAAAGAGGCAAAAATATGCCACATCTATAAGTTAGGAATAATTAAACCATTCTTCATACAAAAGATTTCTTTTTTTTTTACTTGCTTTTGTGATATAGCATGAATTAGATTCTTGTAAAAAAATATTTTAAATTCATTGACATAGATGCACATGGGTGATGGTGATCATCGGTACACATTATAGTTTCCCTAACACTGATAACATCCTATATTTAAAAAAAAAAAAAAGATAGTAACATTATTTATCATGTCCTTCCATAATATTAATGAAACAAGTGTGAAGTTTATCATACCTCTTTATAACTAAAAATGTCATTATCATTTATTTAATCACACACACGTCATTGACAATTCAAATATGGATAAAAGTTTTTTGTGTAATGGAGTAGTGGCAGAATTTTTTATATTTAATTGGTCTTTTTTCATTTTGGTGTCAAGATAAAAAAATACAATAATATTTCTTTTTGTTATTAATGTGATTTTTATATGCATTAAACTAGATAATAAATCAACAATTACTTCACATTAAAATTTATTAGAAGCTAGTTCATGATTAGGTTCATCCCCTCAATTTCTTTTTCCCATGTTTGGAAGTGCCCTATCATTTGGTTCTTGAGGAATTATACTCTTGATATTTTGTTCCTTGAGATTTATAGCATATTATCATCTTTATCAAATTCAATATGAAATTCATTTTATTCATAAGCATATGCTTTGGTTGCGCATTTATATTTTTGTTTTTCCCTACCTTAAGTGATAATGTTTCATACAATTATTCATCCAATATTATTAAGGTCATTCAACAAATTAATATATTAAAAAAAATTACTTAGTATATGAATATTTTTCTCGTTAGTTGGATGCTGAAGAAATATTATGGTCACATTAGATATTCACCAGATCCTCATTTTAATATTACCATTAAACTTTGCATGAATTTTTTGGATTAAGACTCATTTCCCAAAAAAAAATAGATTTGTTGAAACAAGCTTTGTTCTATATATCATATTTCTCAGGTATTATCTTATTCTTGATTGATATCTTTATTTTCTAATTTTGTGTACTCTTGATAATTTAAAGATTGTTGGAACATGCTTTGTTCTATACATTTTATTTCTCAAGTATTATCTTATTCTCAATTGAGTACTTTGTATTCTAATTTTGTGTGTGCTCTTGATAGTTTAAAGATTGTTGGAACATACTTTGTTATATACATCTTATTTTTTTAGGTAATCTCTTATCCTTGATTGAGTACTGTCTATTCTAATTTTGTGTCAATTCTTGATAATTTAAAGATTTATACTTTTACTTTTGGGATAGTTGATTATCCAATATGATGACAAGTCATGTTAGATAAAATCCATGCTATTACTACTAACTAGATTTGAAGAATTGTACTTATACCATCTAGAAAACTAGTAGTTATGTGCAAGTGGTTGTTCACTATGAAGGTTATGCCTAATGAAAAAAAAAATTGTTTGAAAGCCAGACTCATTATGAAAAGTTTTACTTTGATATATGAGTAAATTTATTATAATATTTTTTCTACATTGGTCAGAATAATCTTTGTTAGATTAGTTCTCTCTTACATTTTATCACAGATGTGTGATATATCAGTTAGATGTGAAAGAGCTATTATAATTCCAAGGAAAACAAGTTGTGTTCATAAATCATAGATTGTGAAAGTATAATAGTTGAAGCAATATCATAGAAAGTGCTTAGTAAATCTTTTTTAGTTGTCACATCACTTGAACTTAATATATGATGTTTTGATTACTCCTATTTATATAAACATTGTTAGAGGGTATATTTTTATTGTTGTTCATTTACATATATGACATTGTCATTTTAAGGGATAATTATTTGAGTATTTCTAAATTTAAATAGTATGAAGATGTTTGCCTATCTTTGTTATTCTACTAGAATTAAGATGCAAGTACTTAAGTAAATTTTTTTTTTCTGGATCATGAAAAAGTTCAACTAATTGATAAGTACCAAATGGAATATCATTTATATTATCATTATATGTAATTATTCTCTAAATTATACTGGACTAGAGGTAGCAAGTGGGCTGGAAGTCTCGGGCATAGCTCAATTGAGTCATGCCTAGCCCATCATGACATGTTCCAGAATAGTGCCTAGACCTGTGTCATGCCGGCTTGAGGCACAGCTCATGCCGTGTTGGGCTAGGGAGTGTTGGGAATCATGTTGGGCCAAGCATGACCAGACAGCTTGGCCGTAGGCACAGTCCAGCAGCACGGTAAGCATCATGCTCAGGCTAGGTTTCGGGCGAGGTCCGATTTGACCGCACCCAACCCACCTAGTTTTTTTTTTAAATAATATTTTATTTTTTTAAAAAAAGCTTGCCTTGCCTTTTACAAGTGGCAAATATTAAAAAAGCCCCCGCTACATGTTTGGCTGAGGGGGTCTGTGTGGCATGGTCCAAACCCACAATTATCGAGGAGAAAAAAAATGGGGTGGACCATCAAATAGGAGCGAACTGTCTCGATACTTAGATATCTATTACTACTCAATCCTATCATATAATGATAACAATAACCTTGATATTTTACAATTGTGAAAATCATATGAGTCCACCTATCACATAATGTCTATGATGATATATGATCTACTGACTCTTCTGGTATTGAGCATAGCATCGGAATCTATTTTTTTTATTATAGTCAATATGATTTTGGATAGGAGATCGAGACCACGACCAGATATTATTGAGGCACTAACATGTTGGAACACGAATGAAGGAGTTGCTGACAAATGATAACTCATAGAATTTTGATGAGGTTGAGGTCACCACTAGTGATACCATCAGATGCTTACAAGATGATAATTAGTTGTATAATTATATCAATTGGCATTGGGATTGAGCTTGATTTTTATGATTGATGATTTTTTTTATGTTGGTATGACTTTGCGTTATTTTATTTTATTTTTTGGATTGAATGATAATTGATGAATGTGTTTTTATATATTTTTAATTATTTATTATACTTTTTCATTAGTGTTAATAAATTTATCTTTTTATGATTTTTATGAAATAAATAAATAATATAATGTCGCAACTCATAAAAGATAACTTAAATTTTGAAATTTATAAAAAAAAATGTATATCATTAATCCGCAACTGGTGGGGGTGAGATGGTGAGTTGTGTTAGAGGTGTCAAACGAACAGGTGGGCTGGGCTTGGCCTAGGGCACGGCCCGACTTGGCCATGCCTAGCCTGGTACAGCACGGTAAATACATGTACCCATGCCCATGTCATGCCTAGGCTAACATGCCACGTGCCGAGCCAGGCACGGAACTTGGGCATGCATTCTCGGCACAAATCGAGCGGTGCCCTGGGTCCAGACCTAGCCCCACCCCGAAACCTGATGAATCTAAAATTCCATTGAGCCCGTAACCCAACTCATAGTCATTTTTTCACAACCCCCAGACCCGAGCCCGATTGTTCCAGAAGTCGAAGCTTCTGGAACTTTGGTCGAACCAACCCAAACAGTCCTAAGGATTCTACCCATTTTTTAATCTATTAACTCCCCCCCGCTCCCCACATTCTAAGATTTATGTTTTCATAACATAAATCTATCTCTTTTTTCTAATTTTTTCTATCTCGAGTTCTTGATTTTCAGTTTTGGGCTTTCAGCATTTTGTCTTTCGGGACTCAAAAGTGATATGGATTGTGGTGTATGTGTGGTATGGATATCAAAAAGTCAAAGTTTATGCATTATGATTTATAGGTATTATTTATTTATTTATTAGTTTTAAGTTTTAAATCTAAAATATTTCTCTCTACTCTCTCTCTCTCCTGTCCTAACTCCTAAGTCGGATCTAAAAAATAAAAAAAATGACAAATAGTAATTTTAATAATGAAAATAAAATTAATTATAATTTAGATAACAAAAAACCCTACAAAAAGGTCTGAGACTGTCGAAACTTTAGTTTCTTTAGTCGCCTCGACTAAATATCTAAAAAACAAAAAACTCAAAGAACATCAGTATTTTGGACTAACTTTAATATAATATAATAAAAATATATTAGGGAACTGAAGAAGAATCGGCACAGTACAAATATTGTAAAAAAATATTAACCTATAAGAGTTCGTGTGAGACTATGCACCTTAAGAGGAATGCCAAACTATGCACCAAAAAATATGGTGCATTAGATTTTAGGCAACCTCAACTCAACAGTGAGTTTTTTGAGGCAGGATTCAATTCAGTCTCAAAATTTACATCCTTCGAATACCGCAAAGAGTTAGGGAAGGAAGGCATTGCCAAACTAATCACCACGATGGGTCTTTCGATTAGGTTTTCTGAGGATCAAAAGGTAGTCAGTATCATGCAGACATAGGATTCTTAGGTCCATATCTATGAACGACATACTAAAAAATTATAAGTTAGAAAAAAAAATAATAATTAATGAATTTAGAGAAAATAGTGGAGTGGTGTCCATACATTTGATATATGACTAGTCATGATGATGCATTTTATGCATGTCTCACCGCCCATTATGTAGATTGTAAATGGACACTAAATAAAAAAAATATTAAGATTCTCTATGATTTTCCATCCTCATGATGACCCGACCATTTTTGAGTACATAATAAAAATCTTTAGAGAATATAAAATTTAATATAAAATATTTAGTATCACATTTGATAATGCATCTAATAATGGAGTATGGATTAACATGTTTGTTAGGAGTATTAAAGATGTGTCATGCCATTAACTTGATAGTACAAGCAGGGATGAAGGTGTGTGCCCCCTCTTTAAAAAACATATCTAACTCACTAAAATATATTCGCACATCTCATAGACAATAGGAGTTTGGTAGTCTCTGTTTGTCTATCAGTCTAAAAGAGAAGAAATTCTAATCGGATGTGCGACACTGTTAGAATTATACATACCTTATGATGGAGCTATGTATTGGATACGAACACGTGATATCTGACTATGTAAATAGTAAGAGTGACAAACTTATTATTAACAATGCTGACTGGGCTACATAAATTTTATTTATGAAATTCCTGAATATTTTTTATGACACGACAAATAAGTGTTCATTAGTTTATACTCCCACGACTTATATTACACTCAGGTGCATATACAATATTAGTAGCATGTTAATAAAGTTTTGAGATGACCCAATACTTAGCGATATGGTTCTAGAGATGGAAACCAAGTACTTAAAGTATTGGTCTACCATGTCATATCTCTATTATATGGCTGCCTGCATGGACCCTAGGGTTAATGTGGAACGAGTAGAGAATGTAATAACATACATATCCTCGTACATGAACCAACCTGAAGGGTTCATTCATGAGAAGTTAACTGAGCTTTTTACATACTATGATACTAAGTATAATGGTAGTTGTAGTGAGACTCCGAGTACGGACATTGATATTATATTTAAAGATATTGACTTTTCCATTTGGGTAGCAAGGGGAAAATGATAGGATAGACCGTCGAATAGGAGCGAGCTTTCTCGGTACTTAGATACTAATTACTGCTCGATCCTATCACATTATGATAAAATAGGAATCTTGATATATTATAGTTGTTAAAATCATATGAGTTCACTTGTCCCATACTATCTAAGATGGCACGAGATCTACTATCTCATCCGATGTCGGGCATAGCATATGAGTTTGCTTTTTTGGTTGCAATGAATATTACTGCAAATAGGAGATCCAGATTATGGTCATATATTGTTGAGGTATTAGCATGCATGAAGGATTGGGAGGATTCGAGCTTGGGCATCTAGGATCGTACTGGGACTACAACAAAAGCGGAGGAGTTGGTTGCTGACGATGATTCGAGTGATATTGATATTGATAACAATTGATGACATTGAAGATTGACGGATTGAAACAATGATGTCTGATATTAGATTTACTCATTTACATTTCTTTTGTCTTTGTTTTTTTTTGTGATATTACTTAATTTACTTTGAGACCGTTTGAGTTTGAGGATTGATATTTGAATATTAATTTTTTATGATTTGATTTGGTTTGCATTAATATTTAAGTTTTATTAATTCATATACATTTAATTTTAAAATTTTAGTTGTTTATTATAATAAACTTTATGTTTTATTAAATTTAATAAGATAAAATTTAAAAAATTATTTATTTAGTTTAATTTTACAATTAATTATTAACTAAAAACTATTTAAGTATATAATTAAATAATAAATTTCTAATTTTTATAATTTTTTGAATTAAAATAATTAACGATTTTAAAATTGGCCCAAAATAAGCCCAAACACTGCCCAATGAGCAAAACCAGCCTCCTATCTGGCCTGGACGGGTCAGAACTGGCATGACTAGCCCTATACTGGCACTGCTTCATCACTGCCTGGCTATGTTGGGCCTGTTGTGATGAAGTCATGCCGGGCCGTGCATGGCCCGGTGGCCCGGTTGGGCCACCTAAAACCGAGCCTGGCCAAGCTGACCCGTTTGACACCTCTAAATCGAGTGCGAGTCAGTCTCAGAGTCCTAGCTAAGTTGACATATCCAGGCCTGATAACTAGACATTTGTATCCACATGTGTGTCAGTGTCATTGTTTTTCTCATACTTAGATATACAAAGAAATCACTGGTACTCAAGATCTCTTTTGGAGATTAAGGATACTTGTGTTTAATGGATTACTTAGGTTGCAATTGAGATAACAATTATGGTCAAAGATTTATAACATGATATTGTAGTTTTTTTTGTGAAATAACCTAATCTTCTATGAAGTTGGAATGTAAAAAGTTTTTTCTAGATTGAACATTGAAGCAAAATATAGAATCATGACATTGGCTACTTATAATCTTTTATTCATCACAGTTATTTTAAAAGATTAATTTTTCTATTATGAGACTAACTATTTTGTTTTGTAAATTTTAATCAAGTGTTTTGCGAGAGGATAAATTATTATTTTATCTATTAAAAAAAGCAAAAAATATTATATCCCTACAATAAAACTTGTCCAAATTAAGCTTATAGAAATTAAAATTTTCTATTAATTAAGCAAAAAAAATATAATGATAAATTAAAACTTATAAACTAAATTATACTTGAATTAAATTTGTATAAATTAAAATTTTATTTAAATTAAACAATGTCCCCAAGGCAGAGCATGTTTAATTTAAATAGGCTGTACTATATACTTCTTATGAGGCTTGTAAGAGAGCACATACCACTTACTGCTCATTCATGCATAGTCAAAAAATATACATGCTCAAGCTTAAAGAAATTATTGAGTTTTAATTGTATCTTTCTTTTTATACATATATTTGCAACACATTGTATTTGAAAAGAGCCATTGATAAACAATTTCAATGAGAAATTAATCCATTGACAATTATATCATTTATACTATCTTTAGCACTAATTCTAGGTAGGCACATAAGAATAGTGATTCGCCGAAGAAAGAAAGAAAAAATAAGATGCTAACCACATATTAGCTATTATACATGTTACGAAAATCAATTGAAATTGATCACTTAGGTTTTTTTTTTTTTTTTTTTTTTGTTATTTCATCACTTATTGTACGAACCTGGCCATCACTAATAATCAAAAGAACCAGATTCTCAAAACCAATGATAAAAATTTCCGATATATCCACCAATATATTTCCGATATATCCGTAAATTCTAAGTATTGATATATTCATTAAGACCGATATATCTATCCATGATTTGTGCTCATATGCAAATATATACCGATATATCATCGATATATCCGATATATCCGTAAAATCCAAGTACCGATATATCCGTAAAAATCGATATTTTAATTCTTGCTCAAAACACATCTTCACAAAGTTTTTCCCAGATAGACACAAATTTACTGGCTTTCAGACTGTCCAAAAAACCTACCAGAAATGGTTGCGAGAATATTCAACATTGCAAGTTCATCGTCAACAATAGATTTTGCAGATCGCAGGCTGGCGCATTTACGCAAGAGGCTGCGAAGAGCAGCGCAGGAATCAGCATGCAATGGAATATCAACTGCTGCACATAAAGCAAACAACCACATGCAATCTTTCTTCGAAATCCTTCTCGCCGTTTCAATTGAACTTATTAGCTTCCTCAGCATTGACACTCGAGAAACTGGATCCATACTCAGAATCAAAGGCAGCGTTGGGTGGCTGCATGAGCTAGCTATCACGCTTCCATGCTTTGGCTTCTGGGAAATCATGGTGCCATCATCTTGTGAGTTTAGCTTGAGAGTCATGGGATTTGTATTTTCCATGGCAAAGGCATCATTTTGAGCCAGATACTGCGAGAAAAAGCTAACAGTTCTTGTGACAAGCTAACCAAGGAAAATCACGAGAAAGAGAAGCAAGAGGAGTACCCGTCGAAGCTCCATAAAATCAGCTAGAAATGCATCCTCCCAGTGTTTTTCTGGCAGCAAATGTTCTTCACATTTGGCTATCTCAACAATTTGGGGCATATAAACACTTTGTTTCTTCATACTACCATCGAACTTGGCGACCTTTATTTTTGGAAGTCGAGCTGTTTCCCACCTAAATTGTGTGTGTGTGAGAGGGGGGAGAGAGTGAGTGAGGGAGACAGAGAGAGAGTGTGAGAGTGAGAGAGAGTGAGAGAGAGAAGGAATGAGAGAGGGGGGGGAGGAGGGAGAGAGAGGGGGGGAGGAGGGAGAGAGAGGGGGGGAGGAGGGAGAGAAAGGGGGGGAGGAGGGAGAGAGAGGGGGAGGAGGGGGGAGAGAGAGAGAGGGAGTGAGAGAGAGAGAGAAAGGAGTGAGAGAGAGAGAGGGAGTGGGAGAGAGAGGGAGTGAGAGAGAGAGAGGGAGTGAGAGAGAGAGAGAGGGAGAGAGAGAGAGAGAGAGAGAGTGTGTGTGTGTGTGTGTGTGTGTGTGTGTGTGAGTGATAGAGAGAGAGAGAGAGACAAAAAAGATTAGCTGCATTAATGGTCTTTGTGTTCCAAATCTGAGGAACTATAACAAACAAGCGTACCTGACACGCCTTAAATATTCTAATCCATCTTCTGGCGGTCCAGAATCAAAATCAGGTTCTCCTTCTATGTGAAACGCAGGCCTTTGGATGCTACTATCATAATCATCATCACTCTCATACTCATCATGATTTGCTTCTTCCAGAACAATACGGGAGGAATCATCCTCACAGCTTCTGCCTTGGCTATGAGTAGTTGGATCCGAATGGATTGCATTCATAGCATCATTCTGTTCTGCATTTTTCAACCCCATTTCTGGATTCTGACCAGAAATTCCCCCTGAGGTTGAAAATAATCTACCTATCAGAGTGTATAAATCTATATCATAATCATCATCACTTTCTCAAAAGGATATGTTCCCACAAGTTTGATTCTAATTGCATGCATGAGCATTTTGTGCCTGCCCTGAACTAAAATGCAGGATTCAAAATAATGTTCGTAAATCAACAAGAATATGCTTGATGGAGATGGAGATGGAGATGGAGATGGAGATGGAGATGGAGATGGAGATGAATGAGCATTTCGACAAACTTACCACGAAAATCGGAGAGGCCAGATAATTCTCAAACCTGAGGCCAATCGCCCTTGAACGAAAACATCTGCTGTCACACTAAGACATGGCCTCCAGCATATGCACGCAACACAAACACTTCTCAAACGATTAATCAACATGGTATTACCTTCGCTCAGTCATATTTAGCTTCAGAATTATTATGAAAAAATAGATAGATGACAATTGAAGTTAATTCCCGCCCACAAAGAACACGGAAGCGTGTCCCAAGTTGCATATCAATTTTGTAAAATATAATTCAGAATATAACTTAATCAATAAAAAATTTAAGACCCCAAACTTCTAATATAATTATTCATTAAAAATAATAAGATAATATAAATATCAATTTATAATAATTTAGAAATAAAATATAGTCAGTGAGATATGCCTCCACCACAAGACATGTATTAGCTAGCAAAGCACTGCAGCCAGGGAGTACACCATGCATTGTGTCTAGGCAATCTTAAAGCTTCTCTTTTAAAGGAGAATCTTTGTTTTTTTCAATAAGCTTAGCAAAAAAAAATTGCTTTAGTATCTTCCATTTATTTGTAACCAATAGAATTTAACACAAATAAGCTAAATTAATATAATAACACTCATATATAAATCTATATACCGAATATCGTTATATAATAAGCAAAAATAATTGAAACTCACAAATTAGATACTCCCATCAAATGTACAAAAATAAAACAAATTAAATAATAATAAAATCACAATATCCCCAGTGAAGCTTATACATACAAGTCTGCACACCAAGTTTAGAGAAAATAAAAATAAGTTGAAGCCTTTTCAAAGTCTTCATTAAGATGTATATTGATTATTTTGCTACTTGAATGTATGATATAATAATTATCTCATCCTAAATTTATCTTCTTAATAAAAAAATAATTTATCATTATCTTTGACCGCTTGTAAAATACTAGGTTGAAAGGCATATGTCTAATTATCTAATTATCACAATATGAGATAATAAGAGAAAAAAATACATGCACGATCTTCTCAAAGAGATACTACATCTAAAATACCTCACAAATAACTATCATTATAACTTTAAACTCTATCTATGTATTAGATCTCGAAGTAACTACATGATTATTACTTTTCCATGAGACAATATTATCTCCGAGAAAAATATAAAATTATGTCATAGATCTATTAGTGCATATTAATGCCCAACTCTAATCTGATACCAGACTAACTGCAAGTATCCATAATCTCTTAAAGATATCCCAAATCCTAGAGATTTTTCAGATACATCAACATGCAAAAATATTCATTAGGAAGAATCTACCAAAAAAATTCTAGCAAACAAGTAATTAATTGTATATATCATATTTATTCTGATCATAGTCAGATTATTAATTTTTTCTATGATTCCTATAAGTAATATAATCAACTAGGAAGATCACATCAGAAATGAAGTTAGTAAATAAATTAATATATTTATTAGAATACAACTCAAAAAATCAACCTCTATGAATACTCCGTAAATTAATATATTTACTAGGAGATATATCAAATATATATCTCCTTTGTGATAATATAATATACCCCGTAAAATAAGTTACATCTATACCCAAAAAATATTTGAATTTTTCAAAATCATTCATTTGAAATTGAGTATGAATACTCCTCATATTAGGTGATCATTATATCATGCCACCTAATTAAAATAAAACCAATGTAAACAGTCAATAAAATTTTAATATTATTAGGATTCTTCTTGAAAAATAAAGAAAAGTGAGTAACACATCTATATAACTCAAACAAGATGATTATTTATACAAATCTCACAAACTAGGCTCTTGGTGATTATTTCAAGTCATATAATATCTTCTACAATCTACAAAATATATCTGACTGTATTGCTCGAAACTTAAGTGGTTGATTCATATGTCTAAATATACTATTTATTCCTTATGATTACTGTGAAAAAAAAATAAGAATTTGTACTGAGATCACCTTAGTCAATGAAGTTTAAGTGTATTGATAATTCATATCAAATATTAGATTGAATCCCTCCGGTATAATCACCTTATGGAAATCAACCTTCTCATCTATACATATCTTTATAATGAACATTCATATGCAACTAACAATAAATATTCCTGACAATTATGATATTAATTCTCATGTCAAACTAGAGTGGAGGATATAACTCTTTCTGTATTGTTTGGCGTTATCTTGGATGAGATAATATCTCAAAAAAAAATGATACCCTAACATTATCAAGAGAAATAATAAAATAAAATAAAATAAAAAATAAGAATATAACAAATTGTGAAATCAAGTGCAAATTACAACTCGATCCTTTCTAGAGAGCAATCAAAAAAAAAATAGAGACTAGCTACAAAATTATTTGACTCCTCGATAGACTCGTCTCTGGTCTGAAAAAACTATGTATGTCACTCTCTCCTAGTATAAATTATAAATCTTGAATAGTTAAATTTCTTAGTTATTGACTCGATATAAATATGTACTTGTAAAAACTCATAGACTATTATGTTATTTGAATATGAGCATGAATAAGAGCTCACTAGAAGTGTCAAATGGGTCAGGCGAGCTAAGCCTGGCTGAGGCACGACAAGACTCAATCGTCCCTGGCCCAACACTGCATGGCAAAGACCCGTGCCTTTGCCCATGCCAGGCATGCTCACGACAAGGCTCGTGACATGCCATGCCTGGCCCAACACTGCATGGCAAAGACCCGTGCCTTTGCCCATGCCAGGCATGCTCACGACAAGGCTCGTGATGTGCCGTGCCTAGGCCAACCAAGCCATGTGCCATGCCAGGCACAGCTCAGTACCATGGCTCGTGGACACACATTCTCGACATGAACCGAGCGGTGCCCCAAAAAACTATAAAAATATAAAAATAAATGAACACAAAATATTTATAGTGTGAACTAACTTTATGATAATCAAAAAAAAATTCTAAAGAATTCAAAGAAAATTTAGTAAAATATATATATTATAAAAAATATATATACTTGTATAAGTATTTGTAATATTGAATATTTAATAAGATATGTCAAATAATATACCAAAAAATATAATATAGTTGAATCTTTGAATTTAGATCAATTTCAAATTTATTAACATCATTTATTTATCATCATCAATTTACAATGAAATATATGTTTAAGTTTATTTCTAGCATAAATCTTTTTAATTTAATTTTTAGAAGATCCTCAACTACTTCATCTTATGAAAAACATACATTTGGATCTCTTATTGTAGAATTCATATATCGACTAATAAGAATAATGTAATAAAAATTTATAAGATTAAAAAAAATTATTAACAAACTTAGAACACCTGTCTCCATGATGTCCTACATTTGGACTAATCCTGGTGACAATATATTTACACGCATCATTGTTCATTTTTTTGATTCCATGTAAAAACTAAACAAAAAATATTGAGATTGCGTGAAATTTTTCATTCTTGTGATTGTCCTATCATAGATAAGTATATATCGATAATCTTTAGGAAATGCAAAATAAAAAATAAAATATTTAGTATAATATTTGATAATGTATCGTATTAAATAATAATGTTGTTATAGGTATATTCATAAAAATCATTACAAACAATCTTTTAGAAAAGATTTTTCATATTATGTATATTTGTCACATAATAAAAAACTTAAAACTAATATTACAGGCCGACTTAAAAATAATTTCCTGCTTTTTTAAAATATATATAAAACACACTAATATATTTTAAGACATCTAGCAATTTACAAAAATTTTACTCTATGCAAGTCAGTAAGCCTAAAAAAATTCAAATAGATATCAAATACTATTTAAATTATACATACCTTATATTAAAATCATGTGTTTGTTATCAATATATATATTCAACTACGTTAATAATAAAATATATAAAATAATAATTGATAAATTAGACTATGGCATATACATTTTATTTTTAAAATTTCTTAATTTTTTATGATACGACAATTATGTATTCACTTGTAAACTCTCACAACATGCATTGCACTTAGGTGTATAAGCAATATTAGTAATCTTTTTAATAAATATAAAAATACTCAAATTTTTAAATCATGAATATTGAGATGGAAAAAAAATATTTAAAATACTAATAATTAGGATTAAAGTCAATTTTGGATCTCCATCATTCTATTTTTTTTATTACTTAGCAGCTTGTATGAATCTTAAGATTAAAATCAACTGAGCAAAAAATACTATGAAATACATATCTAATTACATAAATTAACCACAACAAGAAAAAAATTTATAAATAATTAAATAACATATTTAAATATTATAAAAATAAATATGAAAATTTTAATAAGTATAAAGTTTGATACTTCATATTCAGAGGTGATGACTTTTTAATTCATTTAACTATACACAAATAATAGGATTAATCATTTAATAAGAGTAAGTTATCAATAGATAGAGGTGTCAAACGGGTTGTGCCGGGCCGGCCAGACCCATTTTTTTAGAGCATGGCAGTGCTTTCGTGCCGGGCCAGGCACGGTTACTGTAACATGCCATGCCTGGCCCGACACGATTTATAAAGCCCGGTCGGGCCTAACCTGGTCATACAGGCCAAACCATGCCGTACGGGACAGGTTAAAAATTTTTTTTTTTAATTTTATACTTTTATATTTTAGTTTAATTTTAAAACATATTAAATTATATATAGAATTATAGATAATATATAATATAATAAATTTATAAAATAAAAATTGTTTAAAATTAATTAAATTACAAAATTTACCTTTTTTTTTTAATTTAAAATAAAATTAGTTTATAATTTATTATAATTAAATTATAGAGTTATAAATTTTTAAATGAAAAAATAAAACAAAAAAATAAATAAATCAAAAAATTTTGTTAAAAAAATTTAAAAAGTAAAAAAAAACAAAAGCAAACCAAATGAAAAATGACTAATCAACCAATAGATACCAAAGGTCAGAACCAAACAAATTAAAGTTTCAACATAACGTATAAATAAATCATACAATCAATAAAAAACAAAACATCAAATTTAAAAAACTAGTGGATCATCATCAATCATCAATCGGCATATTATGAGCATCATCAGCCGCAACATCAAGATTAGTATCATATGGATCATCATCATCGGCAATCAGCTCCTCCGCATTCATAGTAGATGCAGCTGCAGTCCTTGTCCTTGTCCAAGTCCCAGCTCCAACACGATCATGGATACTAAATCTCGAATTCTCCTAATCCTTCAAACAGGCCAAGACCTTAATAATATCTGGACGTAATCTCGATTTCATATCTGAAATCACATTCGCTACAACAGAAAAAATTTACTCCGATACTATGCTCGATACCGGATGAGTCAGTAGATCCCGTGTCATCCTAAATTACACGGGAAAGGTGAACTCATATGATTTCCACCACTGTAATATATCAAGATTTTTAGTATCAGAATGTAATAGGATTGAGTAGTAATCAGTATTAATTACCGAGAAAGCTCGCTCCTATGTGATAATTCACTGCGACGTTTCCCCCTCGCTAGCTAAATGGAAAAATTATCTACGAACAAGGTATCCATGTCCGTCATCACAGTCTCACTACTACCACCTGTGTTGCACGGATACGCCACTGGACTGCCGTGTCCACATGTCGGACACGTGGACACGGCGACGCGGTACGGACACGCGTTGGATACGTGTCCGATACGTCACGTGGAATATCTGACGTCCAGTGACCAACGTCGCCGCATGAGCAACGTTGGCCACTCGACACAGGCGGCGGGGGCGCGAATTGAGAGGGGGGGGGGAGGCAGGTGGCGGGCGTGAATTGAAGGGAGGGGCGGCGGGCGCGATTTGAGGCAGGGGGCCAATTGACGGGGGGAGGCAAAGGGTGGGCGCGGGTTGAGGGCAGGCTGGGGGCTAGTATAAAATAAAATATTTTAATAAAATAAAAAAATATATTTTTATATAATATAAGATAAATTTATAATTTTATTTTATAAAATAAAATAATTATAAATATTATCTTATAAAATAAAATAAAATAAAATATTTTTATTTTATAAAATAAAAATATATATATTTATTTTATAATCTAAAATATTTTAATTTAATTTAATTTATTTTATAAAATACAAAATATTTATAAAGAAAATATTTTTTATTTTTAAGTTTATTTTATTTATCATGCCGTATCCTATCCGTATCCTGTATCCTAGTTTTTTAGAATTTGTCGTGTCCCCGTATCTTGTCGTGTCATATCCCCGTGTCCGTGTCCGTGCTTCTTAGACTACCACCACCATATCTAGTATCGTAGTATGTGAACATGTCAGTCAACTTCTCATGAATGAACCCTTCAGGTGGCTCTTCCAGGTTCATGCACGAGGAAATATAAGTCAGAGTATTTTCTACCCCTTCCACCTTAACCCTAGGGTTCATGCATTCAGCAAGACAATAAAGAGATGAAACGGTTGACCAGTATTTCAAGTATTTGATTTTTATCTCTGCAACCATATGACTAAGTGTCGGGTCAGCTCGATACTTCCTAAACATGCTACTAATATTGCATATGCACCTGAGTGTAATACAAGTCGTGGGCGTATAAACCGACGAAGACATGTTTGTCGTGTCATAAAAAATTTTCAGGAATTTCATAAATGAAATTCCTCAAGCTCTGTCAGTGTCATCAATAATAAGTTCATCACTCTTACTATCGACATGGTCAGATATCACGTGTTCATATCCAACACATGATTCCAACATCATGTACGTGAAATTTCAACGATATCCCACATCCAATTGGAAATTTTTTTCATAAGATTCGCAGACAAACAGAGACTACCAAACTCTTGTTATCTACGAGGAGTACGAATATATTTTAATACATTACATATATTATCCGATGCAGGGGAACACACATTCATACCCACTTGAATAATCGAGTTAATCACATGATAGATGCATCTAACATGAAAAATCTCTCCTAATAATGCGTCTCTAATATTCCTAACAAATATGTCAATCGCTACTCCATTTTTAGATGCATTATCAAATGTGATACTAAAAATTTTATTTTGAATTTTATACTCCCTAAAAATTTTTATCATGCACTCAAAAATAGTCGGGTCATCATAAGGATGAAAAATCTCAAAGGATCCTAAAATTTTTTTATTCATAGTCCAATTAGAATCTACATAGTGGCTGGTGAGACATGCATAAGATGATTCATAGTGATTTATCCAGATATCGGATGTCATGGACATCACTCTACTATATGTCATAAATTCATTAAATATTTTTTATTTTTCTAACTTATATAATTTTAGTATGTCATTCCTAGATGTGGACCTAGGAATCCTATGATAAGCAGGCTGAAAATATGGCTGCATTATGCGTAGTAC
Organism: Sapria himalayana; assembly: GCA_029783825.1. Classification (NCBI taxonomy): domain Eukaryota; kingdom Viridiplantae; phylum Streptophyta; class Magnoliopsida; order Malpighiales; family Rafflesiaceae; genus Sapria; species Sapria himalayana. Next base: position 2,282,917 of record JAREIK010001258.1, on the reverse strand, counting down.
ACTTGGATCTTCCGAAAATCTGATCGGAAGACCCATCAATGTGATAAGTCTGGTCATGCCGTCCTTACCCAACTCGCTGAAGTATATGAAGGGAGTAAACTTTGAGTCCAAACGAACTCTTACATATTAAAATTCTTATACAATATTTGCACTGTCATTTCTTCTTCCTCACCCCTAATATTTTTTTATTTTATTATATTAAAATGAGTCCAAACTACAGAAGTCCTAGTTTTTTGTTTTTTAAAAGTTTACGTTGAGACGACTAGAGAAACCAAAGTTTCGGCAGCCTCAGACCTCTATGTAATATTTTTATTTTCTAAATTTAAATATATTTCATTAATATTTGTCATTTTTTAGAATTTTTATTAAACAGGATACTTATTTAGAGACTAGATGATAGATTTTAGATTTAATTTTTTTAGGTCTAGAGAGAGACTAGAGAGAGAGTAAAAAAAACTTAAAATAAATTACCTGGTAAAGCAGTCATGTCGATCACGTGCACGGTGCAGCACAGTTTAGCTCAAAATTTAAAACCCAAGTTGAGATTCTCGAAAAGCCAAGCCAAATGATAAAATCTCGACTTCCCGAGTTCAGAGAGAGAAGAGCAAGAATTTTGAGAGAGAAAAAATGTGAGATTTGAGAGAATAAATATTTATGAAAAACATAAATATTATAGAGAGTGAATGATTTTATAGATTAAAGAAAATAATTTTTTTTAAAAGTCATTTTTTTTGTTTTTTTTTAATTTTTTAGGGGGCAGAATCATGAGGGCCGTTGGATTTTGCCCCCTAGTAGTTGGAGGCAAGATCCAATGGCAACATTTTAATTTTTTTTTTGCCCATTGGAGGGGGAGGGGAGGGAGGGGGGGAGAGAATTAGGTCAGGTTGGGTTTGATTAGACCCGACCAACGGTCTTTTTTGCGGGAAGGGAAAGCTTGGCTTGGCCCGAGTGTCCCGAGTCATAGTGAACCCATCTGTGACCCGTGACTCGTGAGGGTGTGAGAAGCCAGGTTTGCAGGTCAGTGGGTGCGGGACTGCGGGTGTGGGATGCCGGGGTGGGTGTGAACGGTGACCCCTATCGTGCCTACAGGTCGTGCGACGGGCCACCGAACCGTGCCGGGTCGGGCACTGCACGAGGCCTGGTTGGCTCGGCACGGCACGGCACGGCACGGGCAGTGCCTTACCCGGGCATGGCACAGGCCCGGGCACGGGATATTCCCGTGCCGGGCCGGATGAGGCACGGCCAAACCGTGTCGTGCCTCATGCCTGGTCGGGCTAGCCCGGCCCGATTGACACCTCTATCAATAGACACTAATTACTATTCAATTTTATCTTAAAATGATAATAAAATTTTTTATTTTTCATTGATACAAATCATACAAATTAACTTTTTTCATACTTTTTAAAATGACACGTGATGTACTAATCCCTCTAATATGTAAAACAGCATCAAAGCATATTTTTTTTCTGCAACTAAAATATATTTTTAGATAAAAAAATTACATTACAATCAGATATTATTGAATTCTGTCATATTTAAAAGAATCAAAAAATTAACAAACAAGTCTTAAGAAAAAATCAAAATAATTACAAGTAACTGATAATAATTACAAACATGATGATACTTCAACTATGAATTATGATGATCTTAATCATACATCATAACATTGGGGATTGAACTATCATGCATTCTTTGGAATTATTTTTTTATAACTTTAATTTTATATTTTCATATGTGTGTATTTTTTTTTATATATTTTTCTTATATTTGATATTAAATACATTTACAATCTAGTTTACATTTAAACAAAATTTATTTTTTTTTATTTTATAAATATAATATTAATATTTTGATATCCATTTAGAGGTGTCAAATGGGTCGGGTCAGGTTATGTCAATCCGACTCAGTTTTAGGTAGCCCAACCGAGCCACCAGGCCTTGCCTAGCCCGGCACGAATTCATCACAGCATGCCCGTAAAAACCCATCGGCGTTGTTGTGATGAAACTGTGCCGAATCGGGTTTGGGCGGGCCAGTTCTGACCCGTCAAGATCATGTAGGAGGCTGGTTTTGCCCATTGGGCTGGATTTGGGCTTGGTTTGGGCCTAATTTAGGGCAATTTTAAATTTTTTAATTATTTTAATTAAGAATATTAAAAATATTATAAAATTTAAAAATTAATTAATTAATTATATACTTAAATAGTTATTAGTTAAAAGACAATAGTTTATTGTTAAATTAAAATAAATAATTAAATTTTTAAATTTTATTTTATTAAATTTAATAAAACATTTAGTTTATTATAAAAAACAACTAAAATTTAAAAACTAATTGTGTATGAATTAATAAAACTTAAATATTAATACAAAGTTACTAACGCAAATTAATGCAAATCACAAAAAATTAATATTCGAGCATTAAACCTCAAACTCAAATGATCTCAAACTCAAAGTAACATCACAAAAAAATAAACAAAGACAATGAGAATATAAAAGAGTAAATCAAATATCAGATATCAGTGTCTCAATCCGTCAATCGTCAACATCATCAATCGTTAAATCATCATCAATATTAATATTACACGGATCATCATCAATAACTAACTCCTCCACTTTTGTTGCAGTCCTAGCACGATCCTAAATGCCCAAGCTCGAATCTTCCTAATCATTCATACATGCTAATGTCTCAACAATATTTGACCGTAATATGAATCTCTTATCCAAAATTACATTCATTATAACAAAAAAAAAACAGACTCCAATGTTACTCTCGATATCGGAGGAATCAGTAAATTCCGTGTCATCTTAAATAACACGGAATAAGTGAACTCATATGATTTTTACCACTGTAATATATCAAAATTTTTATTATTGATATAAAAAAAGATTAAACAATAATTAGTATCTAAGTATTGAGAAAGCTCGATCCTATTTGATGGTTAACCTCATCGTTTCCTCCTCACTAACTGAATAAAAAAGTCAGCATCTCCGAATATGATATTCATGTCCGTACTCAGAGTCTCACTGCTACTATAACCATACATAGTATCGTAGTTTGTAAAGAGCTCAGTCAACTTATCGTGAATGAACCATTTATGTAAGTCTTCCTAGAACCATATTGCTAAGTATCAAATCATCTCAAAGTTTGTTAAATATGCTATTAATATTACATATATACCTGAGTACAATGTAAATCATGAGAGCATAAACTAATGAACACATATTTATTATTCATAAAAAATCTTCAGGAATTTCATAAATAAAATTACTATAACTCAATCAGTATCATCAATAATAAGTTCGTCACTATTACTATTGACATAATCAAATATCACGTATATGTATCCAGCACAACTCCAAATAAGGTAATGTGTAATTTTTACGATGTCTCACATCTGATTAGAATTTCCTCTTCTTTAAACCCACAGACAAATAGAAACTTCCGAACTTATATTGTCTGAGATGCATGCGAATATATTTTAGTAAGTTATGTATGTTTTCTAAAGTGGGGAGCACACACATTCATCCCCACTTGTACTATCAGATTAATAATGTGACACATGTATCTGATATGAAAAATCTCTTCTAATGATTTATCTCTTAACTCATAACAAATATGTTAATCATTACTCTATTATTAGATATATTATTGAATGTGATGCAAAATATTTTATTTTAAATTTTATGTTCTCTAATAATTTTTATTATGCACTCAAAAATAATCGAGTTATCATGATGATAGAGAATCTTAGAGAATCCTAATATTTTTTTTATTTAGTATTCATTTAAAGAATACATAGTAGACATTGAATGATGAGACATGCATAAGATGCATCACCGTAACTAGTCTAGATATCAAACATCACATATACAAATCCACTATATTCCCTAAATTCATTAATTATTATTTCTATTTCTAACTTATAATATTTTAGTATGTCATTCCTATATGTTAACCTGGGAATCCTACAATATGCATACTAAAAATATGACTGCATAATACTGACTACTTGTTGATCCGCCAAAAACCCAATCAAAAGACTAATCGTAATGATCAGTTTGATCATGTCTTTCCTCTCTAATTCATTATGATATATGAAGCGGATAAACTTTGAGACTAAACTAAATCCAACCTCAAAAAACCCACTACTGAGTTAGGTTTGTCTATAATCTAATGCATCATGTTTTTGGTGCATAGTTCGACGTGCATGTGAAGATACTGTGTCCCACGCAAACTTTTACAGCTTAATTTTTTTTAGAATATTTATACTATGTCGATTCTTTTTCGACAAACCTAATATTTTTTTATTTTTTTATTTTAAAGTGGATATAAACTACTGATATTCTTCTAGTTTTTTTTAGATGTTTTGATTGAGATTACTAGAAAAACCAAAATCAACATCCTTAAACCTTTCCGTGGAATTTTCATTCTCTAAATTATAATAAATTATATTTCATTATTAAAAATTACTATTTATTATTTTTTTTTTAAATTCAACTTAGGAGTTAGGAGTTAGGACTAGGAGAAAGAAAGACTAGAAAAAAAAAGATTTTAATTTTAGATTAAAAACTTTAAAACTTAAAAACTAATAAATAAAAAAATACTCATAAATCATAAAGCATAAACTTTGACTTTTTGATATCCACGCCGCACACGCACCACAATTCACACCACCCCCAAGTCTCTAAAGGCAAAATGTCAAAAGCCTAAAACCAAAATCAAGAACTAGAGAGAGAAAAAAATTAAAGAGAAAGAGATTTAAATTTTGAAAATATAAATCTTAGAATAAAGAGAGATTTATGAATAAAAAAATCATAATTTTAAAAAAATTATTTTTTTATGATTTTTTATAATTTTTTTTAATTGAAAAAAGGGCACAATCCTTAGGACCATCCGATTATACCCCTTAGTCATTGAGACAAAATCCAACGACTTAGATTTGAATTTTTAATTTTTTTTGGACTATTGGGTCAATTCGACCATCGAACCCCCAAACTGTCCAAAGTTCCTGAAGCTTCGACTTCTAGAACAATTGGGCTCGGCTCTGGGGATTGTGGAAAAATGACAATGAATCGATTTACGGACCCAATGAAAATTCAGATCCGTTGGGCGTCTGGCTTCGTGGTGGGGCTGGGTCAGGACTCGGTGTATGCTCGATTCGTGCCGAGAATGCATGCCCACGGGCAGTGCCTGTCCCGGTTGGCCTAGGCACGGGCACAGGACTTTACCATGTTGTGTCGGACCAGGCACGACCGAGTCGAGCATTGCCTCGTGCTAGGCCCGAGCCGCCCAGCCCATTTGGCACCTCTATATCCACTACAACCTATTGTGTTATTGTAGATATCCCTTGTCTGCATATAGTGACCAGTCAAGCAATCATCGGGCAGCAGGCTGCAGACTGCAGGCTGCGGGCTTCAGGCTGCGGGCTTCAGGCAGCAGCCCTTTGTCACAGACTTGGTCTTTTTACTAAGTTCTCGTGCAAGACTTAGACAACTTAACCCTTAGATGTTGCTAAGTCAATTTTACCTTCGACTTGCTTGTTATGCTTGACATCTTCTCATAACTTGGAAGCAAAGAGAATTTGAAAGAACACTTGAAAATAAAAAAAATAATTAATTAAATAATAAAATCTTACAAGAAACTCTCAACTTGATGGTTTACAAATGAGGTCACATTCTCCTTAAATACATGTATAAGGAATGATCTAGAATCTTTAAAAGTTTCCTATAAGCCTAGAGAATTCTATTACATATAACCAAAAAGATTCTAGAATAATCTAGAATACTCTTCTTTCTTTCATACAAGTGTAGACTACTTCGGAATCTTCTAGAATATTCTGTATTCTTTGAGTGAGGGTGTGACATTCTCCCCTACCAATGTTGCAGACATCCTCGGTAATTTTTCTACCTGAAACTACTTAATCTGTTCCTGAAACTACCACAAATTATTAGCTGACTCCCAACTGCCTTCACTTTCTAATAGTCTCCTCCATTTTACTAAGCATTCCTTGTTAGGCCGAAAGTTAATATTTCTTAGGTTCTGATCCACCACTGATGTAGTCCACCTCCTTATCATAGAAGGTCACTATTGTTATGGGCGCCCTCGTAGAGACTCCTCAACCTGGATTTTCCTTATCTTCGTGATAAGGCTTTAGATTGCTAACATGAAAACATGATGAATCTTCAACCTTGGTAGTAACCCAACTTTGTAAGATACCTTACCAACTCATCCAAGTATAGGAAATGAGTCTTTATACTTCCTCACAAGTCCCTTGTGCACCTTTCGAATGGACTTAAATTATTGCGGTAGAAGCTTGACAAACACTAAGTCTCCGACTTGAAATTCTATATGTCTTCATTTCTTGTCAACTCATTTTTTCATTTTCTTAGCATTTTTTTTTAAAAATGAGCATGCTATATCAGCTTGCCCGTGCCATCTCTTAGCAAATTTGTAGGCTGCTTGACTCCTCCCTTTGTATCCTCTGGCTAGGGTGTGAGAAGTCATTAGTTGTTGCCTCATGACTATTTCGAATGGACTCCTCCCAGATGTCTCACTTCTCTGTAGATTGTAGGAGAACTGAGCCATATCTATCAATTTGACCCAGTCAATCTGATTGGCACTCTCAAAGTGCCTCAAGTACAGCTTTAGTAATGTATTCACTCATTCTATCTGTCCATCAGTCTGAGAATGAAGGTTAGTAGAAAAGCAAAGTTTCGTGCCCATGAGTTTGAAGAGTTCCATCCAAAACTTTCTAATAAAACGTGGATCCCGATCACTAATGATAACATTTGATGGCCCCCAATATTTTATCACATTATTAAGAATAGCTTGGCCGTCTTTTCTACTAAGCAATCTTTAGGAGCTGCAATGAATGTAGCATACTTTGAAAATCGATCCACTACCACTATGATAAATCTATTTTCCTCGGAATTGGATAAGTCGAAAATGAAGTTCATAATAACACTTTCCCAATGTTGCTCTGCTATAGGTAGTGGCTCCAGCAGTTCCTTGAGCAAATGTTGCTCCATTTTATATTATTGACACACAAGATAATTTTTCATATAAGTCTCCAAATCATTCTTTATCTGTGGCCAATAGTAGACATACTCTAATAGTGTCCTTGTGCGTCGTTACCCTGGGTGTTCAGCCCATTTGGAGTCATGACACTCCTTGATAAGATTTCTTCTAATGATTTCTCATTTTGACACATTGAGTCGCTTTCCTTTTGTGTAAAGCAAATTATCCTCTACTCAAAATCACCTAGTCTTTCCCTCGTGAGCTAATGTGATGATACTCTTGGCTATTGCATCATATTGCAACCTCTCCTTTATGAGATCTACCATCTCTCCCTGAGGCTGGTTAGTCATGGATGCTAGCTCTGCTTTGCGACTCAAGGCATCAGCTACATGATTGGCTATGCCTGGCTTGTACTCCAACGTGTAGTCAAACTCCACTAGGAAGTCTTGTCACCATGCTTGTTTGGGACTTAGTTTCTTCTGAGTCTAGAAATAACTAATAGCAACATTATCTGTCTTCACTATAAAGTGTGATCCTAACAAATAGTATCTCCACATCCGCAAGCAATGGATGATTGCAGTCATCTCCTTCTCTTGAACCGTGTACCACTTCTCTATGTACCTCAAACACCTTAGTGTGATGAAGTAATGTCAATATTAGCTGCTTCATTATAACCTTCTTCAAGTCTTCAAAGGATTGCTGATATTTTTCATCTCATATCCATGTTTTACCCTTCTTGAGAATGTCTGTTAATAGAACTGCTTTTGCTGAGAATCCCTTGATGAACTACCGATAATAGTTAACTAGGCCCAAGAAAGACCTTAGTTGTGACATCTTAGTAGGGAGATCATATTCCTGAATGGCTTTGATCTTGCTTTCATCCATCATTAGCTTGTCACCCTTGATACGGTGTCCCAAGAAGCCTACCTCCTCAAGGAAAAAGAAATATTTTTCCTTCTTCACATATAACTCATTTTGTCTTAGTAGTCGGAATACCTTCCTTAAATGATTAACATGCTCTTCCAATGTATTGCTATATATAACAATATCATCTAGATATACCACCACAAATTTATCCAAAAAAAAATGAAACATCTTGTTCAACAAAGTACAAAATGTAGCAGGTGCATTAATAAGACCAAAGGGAATCACTAGAAACTCATAAAAGCCATACTTTGTTACACACATGGTCTTTGTCTCATCTCCTTCAGTTATCCTTACTAAGTAGTACTCTGATCGAAGGTCTAACTTAGTAAAGTATCGTATTTTACCAAGTTGATCAAATAAATCAGCAATAAGAGAAATGAGATACTTGTTCTTGACAATTACCTTGTTGAGCGCCCTATAATCAAAGCACATCCACAGCGACCCATCATACTTCTTTTGAAATAAGACCAACGCACCATATATAGTCTTAGATGGTTGGATGAATCCGACATCCAATAATTCCTTCAGCTGCCTTCTTAATTCCTCCAATTCTTGAGTGCAATCCTGTAGGGCCCCATGGCAAGGAGTTTTACTCTTGGCTCCAACTCGATCCTGTGATCTTTCTCACTCATGGGTGGGAGCCTTTTGTGTAGCTCCGGTGGCATTATATCTTTGAATTCGTCTAACGCCTTCATGACTTCCATGGGCATAGAATTTCTCATAAGGTCACTAGGATCTTCCTTAAAGGTCGCCAAATAGGTCACCTCATTCTTTTTCAACCCCTTCTCCAATTGCATAGCCGACAGCATAAGCATTTTAGCTTTACCTTCGATGATTGTGGGAATAATACATGGAGCCCCCTTTTCTAAGATAGTCATCGAACATAGAAAAAGTATAGGCACAACTTTTACCTGATAAAGGAAATCCATCCCAATCACTATATGAAAATCATTCATGGGTGCCACCGTAAAGTTGACCTTGCCTTCCCAAGCCCCAATCCTCATGGTCACCACGCGAGCTATTCCGTGTGATGGCTTGGCAGCGAAGTTTACTGCCTTAAACCATCCTACTTCATTGGATGTTGGGAGCTTGTGTCTCCTTACCTCTTCCTTTGAGACAAAATTATGTGTGGCACCAATATCTATCAAGGCCTCAGTAGACATCTCATTCATCTTGACCTCCACGTATATGAGTCCCCCACTTTGAGACTTCTCCTTTGCTTGCTTGATCTTGAGGACATTCAATAATTGCATTGACCCCATGTGAGAGGCATCATCCTCTTGTTCAATCTCCCTCTCGATCATGGTATTTAGGGCCTTTCTTTTAGGACATTCACGTGCCCAATATGATCCATCACACAGGAAACAATTAGTTTTTGGCTTAAAATACATGTACTTATCATCACCATTACCTTCTTTGTTGGTAGAAGTCGCTCTTGATCCTTCCTTAGCGTTATAGCTTTTATATCTTATGTCTCCCCCACCTTTGGCATGGCTACCCTTGAAGGATGGCTTGGTTTGAGAAGAGTCTCCCCTTTGAAAATCATTGAGTGACTCTGCTACTACCATGGCCATGACTAAGTCTTGGACACCACGTCTCCTCAATTCTTGCTCGGCCCAGCATTGCAGGTTCTCCATAAAATTGAAGATGAGTTCTTTCTCATTCTTATCAGGAGCTTCGAGCATCAAAGAAAAGAACTCCTTGACATAGTATTGAATAGATCCCGTGTGCTTGAGATGTCTGATCTTTCTACGAGCTATGTATCCCGTATCTTCTGGATAAAACTATTTTTTATCTCTCTTGAAATCGACTCATGTGTCTATGATGCACATCCCTCTTTCTATCTCCATAAATTTTCTATGCTACCATAGAGTTGCATTATCAGTGAGATGGAGAGTAGCAGTGCGTACCTTTGTTGTCTCATCAGTTAGTGATATTGCCTCAAAATATCTCTCCATGTGCCACAAATAATTGTCTAGTTCTTTAGCATCCCGTTTTCCCATGAAAGTGTGAGACTTTGGCACATCCACCCTTTGGGCCTCATGAGTGAACATAACCCGAGCCGACAATGTCATCTTGTAGATTGTCACTTCTTGTTTCAGCTCCTCCTCATGTTTGGTCAAAACCTCACCCTTTATTCTAAGCTAGTGAGCATGTCCATGATCTTCATAAACTCCTCATGCGACACCACTAGGATCGACGAGCCTTGCATCCCCTCTTGAAGGTCCAAGATCTGCATATTAAAATCCTTCATGACATTCTCCATACTTTGATCCATGAGATCGAACCCCTCCTTGGTGTCTGCCATGTCAACTTCTAACCGGGTCACTCAATTATCCAAGCTTGTGAGAGGATCATGAAACTTGTCCTTTTCCCTTCCCTTAGAGGGAGGGTCAAGGTCCCTTCCCCGAACTTGCTCGGCAATTTCCTCCAAATGAGAGCTCGACATCATATCCACCAAGTTACTCTCACACGTTGCAACCTCCCTTTGATACCAACTGTCAAAGACTTAGTCTTTTTACTAAGTTCTCGTGCAGCACTTTGACAACTTAACCCTTAGATATTGTTAGATCAACCTTACTTTCGCCTTGCTTATTATGTTTGGCATTTACCCACAACTTGGAAGCAAAGAGAATTTGAGAGAATACTTGAAAATAAAAAAAATATTTTATTGAATAATAAAATCTTACAAGAAACTCTCAACTCTGTGGTTTACAAATAATATCACCTTCTTCTTAAATACATGCATAGGGAATGGTCTAGAACCTTTGAAGGTTCCCTATAAGTTTAGAGAATTCTATTACATATATCCAAAAGAATTCTAGAATAATTTATTATAATCTCCTTCCTTCCACACAAGCATGGACTTCTTCGGAATCTTCTAGAACGTTCCGCATTCATTGAGTGAGGATCTAATACCTGGCCCTAGCAGCGGCACCAGGTAATGCCCAAGTCAGCCTGGGCTAGCCAAGCCATTGCCACCAAAACAATAGAAAGCTAATGTAGGCAGCAGACTTTACTAAGATACATATAAAATAGAAAAATAAATTTTGTTTTAAATTTAAATATAAATTACACTATAATTGTGATTATATAAAATATAAGAAAAAACATTAAAAAATACACTTAGGCCTGATTTTGAAAATATAAATCAAAAAAAAATTCTAAAAATAAAGGCACATCAATCTAATGTCATTATGTCTGATTTGATTCATCATAATTAATAATCTCAATATTATCATGTCCGTGTATGTCATAATTCTTTTATTTTATCTTGAAGACAGATTCACAAATCTTCCTTGTCTTTTAGGCATAATAGAGTTTTAATGATATATAATTATAATATCATCTTCCTATCTAAAATTATATTTACAATCATAAAAAACATATATTAATTTTATGGTAGACATCAAAAGGATCAATTGTAGAAAGTAAATAAATTATAAATAAAATTTGAATTAGTACAATGATGAAAGGACTCTCTTATATAATAAGATGTCTCCATCAGAAAAATAGATTACACCACGTATTACAATCTTATTATATTAAAATTTCTTACAATATTATAGAAGAATGAGAAAGAGCCTTGAAACCTTTAAAGCCTTCTAAAATTCTTGTGAAAACTTTTCAAAAGCCCAGCCTGCAATCTATATTTTATGAAATTTTGATGATACATGATATTCTCCCTCATCAATCTTATTGACATCCTCATCAAATCACCATTATGAAATTTTGCAATCTCTTTTTGAAATTATCATAATGCATCAAAGAGTTTCCAACTAATTTTGCTATTTGGTAATCATGTCTATTTTATCAAGTATTCTTGCCTTAACAAGTAATTCTTCTGTCTCATAAATCATTTTGTCAAAATGACTTCAATAAACTTTTCATATGAAACTTTTTCTCATAATGGTGCTCGATGCAACTCAGCTAATGTCAGATTACCTTTATCCTCATAGAATAGTTTTAGCATATGATATAATGGACCGGCCCAAATGGTCCAAAAAAAAAATTCAAATCTCGACCATTTGATTTTGCCCCCAACGAGTATGAGGTAGAATTCAATGGCTATGAGGTAGAATCTAACGACATTAAAAATTATGCCTCAATTTTTTAAAAAAAATTCAAAAAAATTATTTTTTAAATTCTTTTCAATATCTATAAACACCCCCCAACCCATTAATTTTATGTTTTTAATATTGTTCTCTCTCTCATATTTTCTCTCTCCATCTCCTCTTGAATTTCAATTTTTTCTCTCACTATTAGTTTTCGACTTTCAGGAATTGGGTGTGGATTGTGATGCACGTGCAGTGCAGACATCAAAAAAAATAAAATTATCTTATGCATTACAATCTATAGGTATTTTTTTTATTGTTTAGTTATTAAGTTTTATTTTTAAAATTTTCTTTAATTAATTTTAATTAAAATATTAATTTAAAAATATTATATATAATATAATTAAAAAACAAATAAAAAATAAAAATAACAAATAATAATTTTAATTACGAAAACAAAATTAATTATAATAAAAATTATGAAGATCCTACAAAAATATCAGAGGCTACAAAAACATTAGTTTCTCTAGTCTCCTCAACATAAACATCTAAAAAACAAAAAATTAGAAGAACATTAATAGTTTACACTCACTTTAATATAATACAATAAAAAAAATATTAGGGATGCCGAAGAAAAATCGAGATAGTATAAATATTATAAAAATATTTTAAATTGTAAAAATTCATGTAAGACTAGTCACCTTAAAAGGCATATCAAACTATGCACCAAAAAATATGGTACATTAGATCTTAGGTAAATCCAACTCAGCGGTTGATTTTTTGAGGTTGGATCCAATTCAGCCTCAGTGTTGACCCGCTTCATATAGCAAAATGAATTAGGCAGGGCCGGCATGACCAAACTGATCACCATGAAATATCTTCTGATTAGGTTTTCAGAAAATCCAAGGATTGTCAGTATTATGTAGACTTATTTTTAGTCTACATATAGTAGAATTCTTATGTCCAGATCTAAAAATAACATATTAAAATATTATAACTTAGAAAAAATAATAATAATTAATTAATTTAAGGATTATAGTTGAGTGGTGTACGTGACGTCCGATATCTGAACTAATCACGACGATGCATCTTATGCATGCATCATCACCCACTATGTAAATTCAAAATAAACACTAAATAAAAAAATATTATAATTTACAAAGATTCTCCATACTCATGATTACCCAACCATTTATGAGTACATAATAAAAATCTTTAAAGAATATAAAATTCAAAATAAAAAATTTAGTATCACATTTGATAATACATCTAATAATAATGTAACCATTAACATATTTTTAGGACTATTAGAGACTAACCATTAAGAAAATTTTTATATGTTAGATGTATGTGTCACGTCATTAACCTCATAATACAAGCGGGGATAAAAATTATTTCTCCCTCTTTAGAAAACATACATAACTTACTAAAATTTTTTTGCACATCTTGCAGACAACAAGAGTTCGATAGTTTTTATTTGTCTGGTGTCTAAAGAAGAAATTCCAATCGGATAAAAGATACCGTTGAAATTTTACATACCTAATATTAGAGTCATATGTTGGATATGAACATATGATATACAACTACGTCAATAATAAGAATGATGAACTTATTATTGACGACACTAACTGGACAATAGAAATTTCATTAATAAAATTATTGAAGATTTGTTATGACACGATAAACATATATTCGTTAGTTTATACGTACATGGCTTATATTGCACTCGGGTACATATACAACATTAATAGCATATTTAAGAAGTTTAGAGATGATCCGACACTTAGTGATGTGGTTGTAGAGATAAAAACCCAAGTATTTAAAATACTAGTCCACCATTATATCTCTTTATTGTCTGACTGCCTATATGACCTTATGATTAAGTTGGAAGAAGTAGAGAACGTTTTGACATACATATTCTTGTGCATAAATCAAGAAGATCAACCTGAAGAATTTATTCACGAGAAGTTGACTGAGTTCTTTACATATTACGATACTAGGTATAATAATAATAATAGTGAGGCTCTGAGTATGGACATAGATACCATATTCAGAGATGATAATTTTTCCATTCAAGTAGCGAAGAGATAACGACGAAGTAGATCATCAAATATGAGCGAGCTATCTCGGTACTTAAATACAGATTTATGTTCAATCCTATCACATTTCAATAATAAGAATCTTGATTATTTACAATGGTTGAAATCATATGAATTCACTTATCTCGTGCTATCTAAGATGACATGAAATATACTGACTCCTTTGGTATCGAGCATATTGAGGTCTATTTTTTCTGTTACAATGAATATGATTTCAGATAGGAAGTTCAGATTACGACTAGATATTATTGAGGTATTAGCATACATGAATGATTGAAAGAATTCAAGCTTTGACATCCAGGATCGTGCTAGGAATTAGAGGTGTCAACCGGGCCGGGCCGGCCTGGCACGGCACGATTCGGCCGTGCCTGGGCCGGCCCGACACGGAAAAATGCCGTGCCCGGGCCCGTGTCGTGTCGTGCCTGACCCGGCACGGTTCGGCACGTGGCACGGCACACCAGCATAGGTTCGTCCCGTGTTGAGTGTCCCCGGAGCCCGACCCCGCAAGGGCCCCATGCCCTCCCGCAAAAAAGACCACGGGTCGGGTTTGATTGGACCCGACCCAACCCAATTCCCCCCCCCCAACAGGAAAAAAAAAATTAATAAAAAATTTAATTTTCAACCATTGAATCTCGCCTCCAACGGCTAGGGGGCAGAATTCAATGACCCTCATGGTCATGATTCTGCCCCCTAAAAAATTCAAAAAAAATTACTTTTTTTAAAAAAAATTATTATCTTTAATCTATAAATTTCACCCTCATCTCTTTAACATTTATGTTTTTCATAAACATAAATTCTCTCAAATCGTTCAATTTTTCTCTCAAAAATCTTGCTTCTCTCTCTTGGGACTCGAGATTTCGGCATTCGGCTTGGATTTTCGGGAATCTCAACTTGAGTTTTAAACTTAGAGCTTGACTGTGGTGCACCGTGCACGTGACCGACTTCACTGCTTTTACCAGGTAATTTATTTTAAGTTTTTTCTCTCTCTAGTTTCTCTCTAGACCAAAAATAAAAAAAAATTAAAATCACTCTTCTAGTCTCTAAAAAACTATTCTGAATAACAAAAATCCTAAAAATAACAAATATAACTGAAACATATTTAAATTTAGAAAATAAAAATATTATACAGAGGTCTGAGGCTACTGAAACTTTGGCTTCTCCAGTCGTCTCAACCCAAACTTCTAAAAAACAAAAAACTAGGAGAACTTTTGTAGTCTGAACTCATTTTAATATAATAAAACAAAAAAATATTAGGAGTGAGGAACAAAAAATGGCACAGTACAAATATTGTATGAGACTTTTAACATATAAGAGTTCATTTGGGACTGGGCACCTTAAGAGTCATGCCGAATTATGCGCCAAAAAATATGATCCATTAGATCCTAGGCAAACCCAACTTGACACTGCATTTTTTAAGACTGGATCGAGTTCAGTCTCAAAATTTACTCCCTTCATATATTCCAGCGAGTTTGGTAGGGACGGCATGGCCAGACTTATCACATTGATGGGTCTTCCAATCAGATTTTTGGAAGATCCAAGGGTAGTGCACATCAAGCAGACATATTTTCAGTCTGCATATCGTAGGATTCCTAGGTCCACATCTAGGAATAACATACTAAAGATATATAAGTTAGAAAAACAAAAAATAATTAATGAATTTATGACATAAAGTGGAGTGGTGTCCGTGAAGTCCGATATCTGGACAAGTCACGATGAATCATCTTATGCATGTCTCACCAGCCATTATGTAGATTCTAACTGGACTATGAATAAAAAAATTTTAGGATTCTCTGAGATTCTTCATCCTCGTGATGGCCCGGCCATTTTTGAGTGTATGATGAAAATCTTTAGGGAATATAAAATTGAAAATAAAATTTTTAGTGTCACATTCGATAACGCATCTAATAATGGAGTAGCGATCAACATATTTGTTAGTAATATTAGAGACATACCATTAGGAGAGATTTTTCATGTCAGATGCATGTGTCACGTGATTAACCTGATTATTCAAGCGGGTATGAAGGTGTGTTCCCCCGCATTGATAATATATGTAATGTATTAAAATATATTCGTACTCCTCGTAAATAACAAGAGTTTGGTAGTCTCTGTTTCTCTGCGAATCTTATGAAAAAAAACTTCCAATTGGATGTGAGATATCGTTGAAATTTCACGTACCTGATGTTGGAATCATGTGTTGGATACGAACATGTGATATCTGACTATGTCGATAGTAAGAGTGACGAACTTATTATTGACGACACTGACTTGGCTCCAAAAATTTCATTTATGAAATTCCTGAAGATTTTTTATGACACGATAAACATGTGTTGGTCGGTTTATATGCCCACGACTTGCATTGCACTCTGGTGCATATGCAACATTAGTAGCATGTTTAAGAAGTATCAAGCTGACCCGACACTTAGCAATATGGTTGCAAAGATGGAAACCAAGTACTTGAAGTACTGATCTACCGTTTCATCTCTTTATTGTCTCGCTGTATGCATGGACCCTAGAGTTAAGATGGAAGGGGTAGAAAACACCCTGACCTATATTTCCTTGTGCATGAACCTAGAAGAGCCACCTGAAGGGTTCATTCATGAAAAGTTAACTGACCTGTTCACATACTATGATACTAGGTATGGTGGTGATAGTAGTGAGCTGTGTTGCACGGATACACTTAGGAGCTGTCGTGTCCACGTGTCGGACACGTGGACACGGCGACACTGGTCGGACACGCGTCGAATACGTGTCCGATACGCCACGTGGCATATCGGACACAAATCGTATGGGATACACCACGTGGCGTATCGGATACGCGTCGGAGACGTATCCAACGCGTTGTTCGGAAACAATTGTCATTGCATCAAACGGGGAGGGGAGGAGCACACCGCTGAGCCGCTGACAGCACCTAAGGTAACCTAATTCTATAAAGGGAAGGGGGGAGGGGTTTGGAATCTGTATCGGGAGGGGAGAGAGATCGAAAATCGAAAATCGAAAATCGAGTGGGGGGGGTGGGTTCCGGAGGGGGGGGTTTCGGGAGTGGTGGAGGGGGTTTTGGGAGGGGGAGGGGAGGGGGGGAAGATTCGGGAGGGGGGGAAAGGTTCGAGAGGGGGAGGGTGTTAGAGGGTTTAAATTTTGTTTACATTATTTTAAAATACAGAATTTTAAATTATTTTAAAATACAATATTTTTAATTATTTTAAAATACAGTATTTTTAATTATTTTAAAATACCTAATGTTTATAATTAATAATTTTTATTTTTATTTTTATTTTTATTTTTTTTATCATGATGTATCCTAGCCGTATCCGTATCCTAGTTTTTTAGAATTTGCCGTGTCCCCGTATCTTGTCGTGTCGTATCCCCGTGTCCATATCCGTGTCCGTGCAACATAGGTAGTGAGACTGTGATTACGAACATTGATACCTTATTCGGAGATGATGATTTTTCCATTCAGTTAGCGATGAGAAAACGTAGGGGTGGACCATCACATAGAAACGAGTTTTCTCGGTACTTAGATACCGATTACTGCTCAATCCTATCACATTCTGATACTAAGAATCTTGATATATTACAATGTTGAAAATCATATGAGTCCACCTTTCCCGTGCTATCGAAGATGACACGAGATCTACTGACTCCTCCGGTGTCGAGCGTAGCATCGGAGTCTACTTTTTCTATTGCAGTGAACGTAATTTTGAATAGGAGATCGAGATTACTTCCAGATATTGTTGAGGCTTTGGCTTGTTTGAAGGATTGGGAGGATTAGATGTTTAGCATCCATGATTGTGCTAGAGCTGGGACTGGGACAGAGACTGCAGCCGCATTTACTGCGATAGCGGAGGAGTTGATTGCTAATGATGATGATCCATATGATACTAATCTTAATGTTGCGTCTGATGATGTTCATGATATGCCGATTGACGATTTATGATGATCTACTATTTTTGATTTTGATGTTTTATTTTTTATTGATTGTACGCTTTGTTTGTACGTTGTGTTGAAACTGTAATTTGTTTGGTTCGGACCTTCGGTATCAAATGATTGATTAGTCATTTTTTATTTGAGTTGCTTATGTTTTTTTTAATTTTTATTTTTTTTAACAAAATGTATTGATTTATTTATTTTTTTGATTTAATTTTCCATTTAAAAATTTATAACTATATTATATAAATCTAATAAATTTTAAACTAATTTTATATTACATTATAAAAAAAATTTTAAACTTTGTTATTTTAATAAATTTAAATATTTTTCATATTATAAATATATAATATTATACATTATCTAAAATTTTATATATAATTTAATAATTTATATAAATAAAATAAAAATAATTTAAAAAAATTTAAAAAAAAAATTTTACTGCCCTATTTTGGGTCGTACGGCCAGGCCCGGCATGAAGGCATGCTCGTGCCCAAAAAATGGGCCGGGCCGGGCCGGGCCAGGCCGGCCCGTTTGACACCTCTACTAGGAATACAACAAAAATGAAGGATTTAATTACTGATAAATGATAATGATTCATGAGATATTGATGACGATTGACGACCAATATGAGAATGAGATTTAAAATAATGATAATTGAGATGAGCGTCTGAGGCTACTTTACTGCCTATGACCTATGGCTATTGATATACTAATACTGATATTATCATTGATCATATGCTGTAATGCTAATGATCTGCATTAATTTTTTATCATTTTACTTTGAGGCTTGAATCTTCATTTATATTTTTTGTGATTTGCATTAGTCAATATTAATATTTTAGTTTTATTAATTCAGACTTTGTTAATTTTTAAATTTTAATTGTTTATACTATACTTTATGTTTTATTTAACTTAATATATTTAAAAATTAAATAATTAATTATTTATATTAATTTTAAATTAACTATAAACTATTTAAATATTAAATAATGAAAATTTAAATTTTTAATAATTTTAAATTCTAGATTAAAAATTTTCTAAATGGCTCGAACCCGGCCCAAACAATCAAACACCACCCAAAACCTAGCCCAAATAAGTCTGATTCGACCTGTTCAGGTACAACCCTACACAATTTCATCACAACCTTGCCAACGAGCCATGTCGAGCCGGCTATGATGAAGCCATGTCGTGCATGGCACGGCATGGTGGCCGATTGGGACACCTAAAAATGGGACGGCCCATTTGACACCTCTAGCACACCCCCACAAATTTGGATTGCTCTCCAAACAAATGAACTTCCTTGGTTGTCATTTCTTCCCAGGGTAAATTATCAGACCCTAAGAAAGTGCATGCATTTAGAGAGTAGTCTAAACCTTAATGCAGTTAAGATATTTAAAGTTTTCAAGGATTGTTCACTTTATATCATCACCTCATCAAGGGTTTCAGCACCATTATGGCACTTGTGACAAAGTGCCTTAAAAATGAGAATTTCATTAGACTAAAACTACTGCTAAAGCATAATAGGACATTAAGGATCAAAAGATGAAATCTTCCATTATGCACCTCTTCAATTTCACCAATATTTTGAAGCAACCTACGATGCATCGAGGATTGGTATTGAGGAATCCTTTCTCAAAAAGGATGCCCAGTAGCCTATTTCAACAAAAAATGTTATTCTATTATTTTGGTCATGCAATACTAGAGGCATTACTTTCTCCAAAGTTTGTAATATTTTCTAACCATGACGTTTTGTTGTTCATAAACTCCCAAAAATAATTGAAAGCTAAACTTGGACAGTGAGTAAATTTTTACAATACTACACATATACCACCTAACACAAGGCATGGGTGAAAAACCAAACAACTCATGCCCTACGTCAATGCGTTGTTTCAAATATTCCTATAAGTTTCATTCATAATGCTCGGATTAATCTTTTAACCACAATAAAAACTAAAGTTGTCGAGTTTAATAAAATCAAATAAGAATATAACAAAGAGCATTATGCATTCTTCGCACATCTATATGTGAGTATTTTGTTTTAAAAGTGCATACTTGAGGTTTGGCAAGCTATGGATACCATTAAGTAGTGATTATTTTGGCCAAGACTATGGAGCGGCATAGTGGGGGTGGGAAAATCTCACATCAACCACCTCACCGATCAAAGGAAGTAAAACATGGGTGTTGATACTCCTCAATTGATACCAAGTCAACCCTAAGAAGATGTTAGCATGGATTTTGTTTTAAATCATCCACCAAAGACTTGACGTCATGACTTGATTTTGATAGTTGTGGACCACTTTTTTTAAAATGCCCACATCATTACATGTTGTAGTTTATGGTTTATAACTTTTATATATTTATATTATTTTTGTATTATAAATGAGACCATCCAACTTATAAGCTGCTCCAATTCAAATGACTCAATGTATAAGAATCTCTTCTTGTATACATTATATTGAGTTTTATTGAGTTATTATGAATGTTTGATTTAGAATTTCTTGGTATCAAAACCAAAACTCAATAAATGCAAAACCTAGAGTTTGTGGGGGATCATGTGCACCCTACCAAGATAGTGCACATGACCACATGTAGTTCAGAGAGAACATAGTAATGTGCACCATCATGTTAACGTCGCACGCCCAACTTATGTGAAGGGCATCAAGGCCCATTGTTTTGATGTTATGGATCAGTGACACACCAAAAATGCAATTGTATGGGTGAATAAATCATGTTTTTGGTTGTCTAATTTGGGTAAAAACTATTTTTTTATATTTACCATATAGATTGGTATTGATCAGTGGTGCTGTATGTATGAAAAAGCACCCCGGGCGTGCAATTGAAATTTTGGTTATGACAAATTTTGTTTTTTTGAAAATATTAATTTTTAGTGGTGACAATTATCAAAAACGTCAAAATTAGATTCCAAATTTGAGAAGAATCTAATATGATTTTTTGGTTTATTTGGAAGATGTCCTTATGATTGGGAAACCCTAATCTTTTTATTGAGATGTTGATTTGTATTTTTGACTGTTAAATTGCAAAGTTGTAATATGACATCGGTATACATATACAAAATATTCTTCCTATAGTGCACATATTATAGGATGAGTGAACATAACAGCGATGAATGTTTGTAATTATTTTCAAAAAATAAGTAAACATTATAAAATATTGAGAAAAACAAGTTAACTACTAGAATCATATAGAAATCCTTAGAGAGTATATCCATCTTAATATTCACTAAAGAAAAATATATAAAATTCATATATAATACATTTGTAGACAATTCTCATCCTTCAAATATTATTGATCTTCTTACGTGTACTCATTTCAAAATATTAGATTATTGAAATATAAACTAATATTTATATTACTGATAATTATTTTTTTTTATTAATATTTTTTCTTATTCTATAAATATTATAGTAATCAATAACAAACTCTCAAAAATCATTGGATATGATAATATTTATCATGGCCCCTTATTCATTTACCATATTAAGTTTATTCTCAACTGTCTAATTTACTTAAAGTGAGTTGTCTTTTCATATAACTCAATTCTAATTTATTATTTTCTTTTTTTATTACTTTTTAGTTATCAGATCACAAGAGTTTAAAGAAGACTTTATTTGAAATTTAATATAATAAATTATAAGTCATATTTTATAAGGTAGAATATCTTACTAAATATGTAAAAGTATTAAGACTTTTAACTTCTACATTCTCGACTTTATTAGTTAAAAATATTTTATTTGTCTTAAGGATATTACTATCATGGAGTATGAGAGACATTAGTTAGAAAAATATATCAAAAATTTTTATCATAAATGTCATATTAGCATGAGTAAGAACTTATTTGATCTAATATATTAATAAGTATAAGGATCTATTAAAGAACATTAGGTATTTAATTACTTTTATTGATAACTACTCATAGCTTATATATTATTCCTTTTTTGTGTTAGATCTTAGTTATTTTTTATTTTTCAAATATTTTATAAAATAATATAAGATAATTTTTATATAAATTTAAAAAATATATATTTGATTAAGACAGCTCGAATACTCGTATTTGATAAAAGTATTCTAAAGTATTTTTGAAGAGATATGATGCTAAGTGCAAACAACCTCATTAACTAGATATCTTTTTTAAATATTAAAAAAAAATTGAATGTCTTCCTATATTTTTCTCAACATATGCCCTTTCAAATCCTATAACATGAATAGAAATTATTTAATCTATCTTCCAAAATTTTTGATAGTACTTATTTTGTTCATAATATTTCCACAAGATATGATGAGATGGAACCTAAACTTTAAATTTTTCTATAATACTTTAGTATTCAAAAAGGATGCAAGAATGTTTTACAAGAGCTTAATATGATATTAATGAATATTAATATCATTTTTTTTAGAATGACTTATTTTTTAGTGAACCTAAAAAGAATATGCATCTATGAGTTACATCTAGAACTATTATTATTCTTTTCTTTCTTATAATTTCACTTGGACCTCTGGTTATTAGAAAGAGTAATAGGTCAGCTACAATTGAACTTGTTAGTTCATATTATTATAAAGCTCTTATTGATTCATCATAAATGATAATAAGTATAGATCATGTTTATTTTGGAAATAGTGAGACTTTTTATGAGACAAAATCTCATTCAATTCATACAACATGATAACCCATGAGTCTGTTCTAATTCAGACTCAAGACGAATCAAAAACTAAAGGATTTATCACTCAGAAATAAGAATCAATATTAGAAAAAAAGAACATACACAATATGCTCAAACCAAAGATAATCATACAACTAACTCCTATAATCTTGACATTCTAATCACTCTTTAATTGAGAAAGGAGTTGTACACCTAATTTAATATGTTTTGTCATACTTTTGCATTCTTTCTTCTTTTATTTTTTTATCACTTCCCTTAATGATATTAAGATGTTTAAATCTCCTTCTAATGAATTATCTCATTCAGGATGATGTCAAGTCATAATAAAATAGATAAACATTCTTCACTTTAATAGAATTTAAGAACTAATATCACAACATTCAATAAGATTTATTGTTGGTTATATACAAGTATTCAAAGGGAAGATAAATTTAAATTAAAAGATAAATCACTTTAAGATAAGATTTGTAGTGAATGAATTCAATCAAATGTTTGGTGTGACTTACCAGGATACTCTCTCTAGTAATCAAGATGGCTTTCGTACAAATTTTTATTTCACTAGCAATATCTCATAGATGGAGAATACACCAGCTAGACATGAAGAATATATTTCTTTAAGAAAAACTTATTGAGGAGATATGTATGAAGCATCGAAATAGAATTCAAGTAGCCCAATTAAATAATTTAAAGATTATGAAATATATGATATAACTTAAAAACCGAGTCTAGTTTATAATATTTTCATAAGTAATAACCTCATGTAATTTTGCTCTTTGTGAAAGTTAATTATATTTTTATTATAAAATACAATAAGTTAAAGATCTCCCAACTCAATAAATAATATCTTCAATTGCAATTCCATACAAAAAAATTGGGAAACTTGAATATTTTCTTAAAATAAGTTACTCTAATTAAAGAATTATTTTATCAAAGATGAGATATACTCTTGATATTCTTATAGTGATTTGATTGGATTGAATGATGCTCTAGCAAATACTCTTATTAATTCAAAAACTAATTTCTGATCCAATGTCACTCTCACAATCAACTCTACTCCTTACAGAAGAATCATACAAAAATTAACTATCTAATTATTATCAGACAATATATAACTTATACAATGAGAATATTTATTTATTTTCTAAATTTTTCTCGACATATTCATCTAAATATTATCTTAACATATTGGGATATGTGAAAAAGTTTCAAGGACTTATGATCTCGTTCAATGATCATAGACACTTACAATTAGCTGATATTCAGATTCGAGTTGAATAACAACTTATGCAAAGATAAAGTATATTAAAAAGGTTTATACTTTTCTTTAAGACAAACTCATCTCCAGAAAAGAGGTAAAGTTAAGAGCAATGACGACAAACATATATAACATACTTTGAATCTGACAATTAATTAAAGATTAAGTATTCATTTTTTTCTTTTACTACTTTTTACTATGACAATCATATAATGAGACACATAATCTCCACTCTGATATTTCACAAATGAACAAAAAATATGGAGTGAAGTATTTCTTTTTCACAGAAAAGATTCAGGATTATACTATTATTATAACATATATTCAGATTGCATAATAATTAATAAATATTTTCAAGAAAACTTTGAAACAACTTAATATTATGCTTCTCTACCTAGAGGTGTCAAACGGGTCAGCCCGGCACACCCCGACCCGATTTTAGGTTGTCCAACCGTGCTACCATGCCGGACCAAACACAACACGGTACAGCGACCGTGTTGGCCCAGCACGGATCCACGGCCCAAAAACCACCGGGTTCGACCTAATTCGAGTTGGAAAAATCCTAATTTTTTAAAAAATTAGGGTTGCACGCATATTCACCCTTTTGGGGCTTAGCGAGCCTCGCCAGTCAAGAATTTACTCGTATTGAACACGTTCGGTGCGTAGTCACGCGCGCTGTGCCCAAGTGCCAGCACGGCACGATGGGCAGGGCCACAGCAATGTAGCATGTCCGTGCCGAGCAAAGGCACGGGCATAGGCACAGCACTGTAGCGTGTCGTGCCAGGTAAGGGCATGGCACAGTAGCATACAATGCCGAGCTGGCCCGGCCCGTTTGACACCTCTATCTCTACCCCAAGCTTACAATTTTGAACATTTACACGCCAACTTAGGAGGAATGTTACAATATATAATTTATAACTTTTTTATTTTTTTTATTGTTATATGATGGATGAAAACACTCAACTTATTGATTGTCTCAATCTAAATGACCCAATATATAGGATCTCTCCTTGTACACATTTAATACCTTGATCAAAGATGACAAACACTTAGTAACAGAGTTATATTTTAATAAAGTTATATGGTTTTATGGAATGCCCAAGTCTTTGTAGCATAAAATAAGAACCCACTTACAGTACCCATCTACTTTCCAACCCCAAACTGATGGACAACCCAAAATCATCAATACAAGTTTGGGGAGGCTTCTTAAGTCTTTAGTCGAAGGTAACTTGTAAATGTTGGACCTTTATCTTCTATGAGCCAAACTTATGTATAATAACTATGTCAACAATACCTCATGCATTAGTCCTATATAGATTTTTTATGGTTTTTTATCCCCACAACCCGTCAGCCTTATTAGTTGTTCCTATGTTAGACAACCGACGAGTATCTGAGTCAGCAATTACCTTTTCATCCCAATACATGAGTTACATAAAAAAATATATGAATGTACCAAGAAGAAGTATGCTTAGCATAACATGCAAGCTGACTTACATAGGCAATTCAGAGACTTTCAAATTAGCCATCAGTGTGATGGTGAGAATGTGGCCAGAATGATTTCAACTCAATTCTGTTTGAAAACTACATGACCATAGTTTGGGACCCTTTGAGATACTTAAAAAAATTAACACTAAATCATGTCATAGAACTCCCAAAGGGAATTAATATTAACATAATCTTTAACATAGAAAATTTGGTTGAGTATAAAGGTCATTTGTCAATCCAAAGAACCCCTTAGTAGTGGATCACAATGATATGTAACATACACATGAAGGTATGCTAGTATCCCATTTACCAAATCTCAATAATTGCATTTCAATAAATGATATCAATGATACTCTTGATGAAAAAATAATCTTTACAAAAAATAATATTGTTCATGGGTATTCCATTCAATTGAAGGGGCTCCCAGAGATGGATGGCAACTAAGTTTCACAAAATGAGTTCAACGAATTAATCCATACTTTCTTAAGAACTATGAGATTAGCCAATATACTTCTATGACAGAAGCAAAAATTCTTCCACCAATGAAGAATGATGAGGGCATTCATTTTCATCATGTACATAAGCACCAAAATCAACTGATTAACACTCAACATTGAATTCTGAAATCAAAGATAAAACTTCCAAGGAATTTATGTGAGGAAGTCCACATAAAGTATCAAATAGAGATATCTTTAAAAGGCCAATTTAATGTTTTTTTTTATTTATCAACAAAACATTTTCCCTTGCCATTTTTCTTTTTTTTTTTTTTGTTTTTGCTCGGGCTTATAAAAGGTCATGTACTGTTTGCTGTGGATCTTGAATTAAAGACATTGAAAACTCATGTAATATTTTGTTTGTGAACTGTGATTCACACAACACCCAAAGTGCTCTTGGAAGACCTTTGGTACGCACATCAATGGAAGGGTGAAGTCCCACCCACACCCCCCTGATTAGGTGCCAAAATTAAACTTTCAATTTGTCAAAAACCCCAAACCCAATCTAGGATTAAAATTCCAGAATTAGGTATTTGAATATTCAAAATTACAATCACAAAACCATCAATTATACCTTTATTATTGGAAAAATCCAAAACCCTAATCTAGGATTAAATTTGTAGTAAGATCACTCGTATTCCTAATTCTCAAATTAGGATGATAAATTTTAGAAATTGACTCTAGAAGTAAAATATCTTTCAAGCACCATTTCTTGATGAGAGAAAAACATCCATAATCAGTCAACAAAAATTATCTATGAAATACGGTATAAAGTTATGAATCATGCCATTGACCCATGTAAAAAACTCAAAATAAAACTCTAATTCATGAAATCTTAATTTGAAATAAAATTTCAAATTAATTACTCATTACTCTCCTCAAAATCCCACATTTCACCCTCCCATCCCTAGAAAATTAATATCCTAAAATGGAGATTGGCATTTCCTAACTAATATTGGGTATTACCATCCAAATCTGTTAAGAACACTCACATTCTTAATTCTCAAATT
The DNA here is from genome assembly GCA_029783825.1 of Sapria himalayana. Lineage (NCBI taxonomy): Eukaryota > Viridiplantae > Streptophyta > Magnoliopsida > Malpighiales > Rafflesiaceae > Sapria > Sapria himalayana. Next base: position 2,255,972 of record JAREIK010001258.1, on the reverse strand, counting down.
AGATTTAGAAATTCCAAAAATTAGATCTAACAATAAAATTCCTTCCAGGCAACACCTCTTGTTGAGAGAAGGATATCCACAATAGGTCAATGAAAACTGTCTATGAAATACGATACTAAGTTTTAATTTTTAGTATTTAAATTTTTAAATTAACTAAACTCATTTGGATAAAATTAAATTGTTAGTCTCACAATATTTTATTTAGAATGCTAATATCATGTCACTTTCTTATTCAATAAACTAATATTTTATATTCATTAGAAATTCTAAAAATTAGATTTGACATTAGAAGAAAAGGTTGGTACAATGAAGGTAAATTATTAGTTTGATGAATAAGAAAATGACATGATAATAGCATCCTAAATAAAATAATGTGGGTATTAACAATTTAATTTTATCCAATTGGGTTTAGTATTTGAATTTTAAAATTAAATAAAATAATGTGGGAATTAAATTGTCTCCCCTCCCATACAATCAAGAACCATTCCGAACTCCCAAACATAAAACTCAGCATATTGGATATTGTCAAAAAATATAAGAAAGTTGATTGCAATGAGAACTGATCAACATAAAACACTACTATCACTGTGAACGCTGTTTTATAAAAAAAGAAATTGATATTATATTATGATAAATAATACTTTGTGTTGAGAGACGGCTATGGCCTCGTTAAAGAACCAGAACATTGCAGCAAAAATAAAATGACAATAAACCTTTAGTTTCAGTGTCTGATTTCAGAGGAAAAGCATTCTTATTATTTGTTCTAATCAAGTCAGCATACTCTTTAGCGATAACGTCACCAAAACTAGCACACACGGCTCTCCAGAAGTTTGTCTGTCCAACATCATTCGCAAACCTCAAGTCCATCAGCTCTTCCCTCGTGTACTTCAGTTGATCCTCGCCAATTTGATCACTATTTGTATATTCCCCTATTTTAGTTAATCTCCTTTCAGTTTCAGCAAATCGAATACATTCGAATTTCATCCCGCTCGACTCAAAGATATTCCCCAGGCAACTCTCCTTCCTCCGCCCCCATCTTGCCTTCTTTCTATCACTTCCCTGTTTCTCGTTTTCCATCAAGTGACTCGCATTCTCATCGATTCCATCAATTTCCAAATGGGTATCGTTTGCAAATATTAACCCACCCTCAAGTTCTGATGATAACTTCCCATCTTCAAATGTAAATTCATTTTCCGTTTCCTCCGACGAATTACGGTTCTCGGCTTTTTCGAGAAAAAATTCTTCAATCTTGTTAATGTTGCAATCATCTTCACTGTTATTACTCTCCACGAAGCATTCGACCTGTTTCTCAGTTTCTGATTGAAGGAACTGCATCTTCTAGACTAGAAAGCTAGCCAGCTCCTTTCCACTTGGTAAATTTCGTTGAATCGTGCAAGTTAGTTTCTACTAGCTCATTCAATCCAGCTACATGATGGTCAATGGATAAGGATGACTAGTTCAGGTTTTAAATCATGTTTTATTATGAAAATTTAACTACCAATAATAAAATTGAATATTATTTTTGTCTCATACATATATAAATGTTGACGACAACTAATAATATTTCCTAAAAAAATTAGAAAAAAAAATGTGTGGTGTTATAAAAACAGAACCCACGACAATAATTTTAAAATAAAAAATTCAACCTTAAAATAATAAAATAAATAATATAATAAAAAAAATACAAACTAAAAGGGAATTGGAATTGTGGTGATTTTTAAAGGATAAAAAATCTATTTTTATCGAATAAAAATCAGAAATTCCAAATAGATTTCTAATATGAGCAAGTTGATGATGTTTCACCTACCCTTTTATATTATTCCACTTGAAATTCATATTTCTCACTTATTTATGTTTGATTATATTTTTGTTATGCCACATGAAATTCTATTTCATTCAAACTTGTATGTATTATTCAGTTTGGTCAAAATATTCATTATTTTCTCATTTATGTAAATCTTTTACATATTTACATTTTCTTCTTTAACTCTCTCATATAAAATAATATTGTACTCTTATATGTTTTATCTTCGAATAAAATACTAGATTTATTGCTAAGTGTAGCGTACTCTTGCTAGTTTTCTTGAAAAGACTATATATTTTTATTGTTTCTATCTCAATAAATCTGTATCTCTGAGATCTTATTCATTAGTCTCAAGTCCTTTATATCAAACTACTTAGCCAACTATTCCTTCAATTCTTGGATTTGATATTTATTGAGACATGCTACCAACATGTTATCCACGTATAATAATAAAATGATGAAATTATTTTCATCTTCAAACCTCTTATAGTAAGTACAATGGTCTAAACTTAATCTATTATACCCAAGGCTAATGATGACAAAATTAAATCTCTTATACCAACACTTCGATGTTTGTTTAAATCGTATATAGATTTGTTCAACTTACAAACTAAATTCTTTTTACCTATTTCAGTAAATCCTTATGGCTATAACATATAAATTTCTTTTTCAATCTTACATAATCGTTATTATCCTACTTAATCTTATAAACTCATTTGTTACCAATGGTTTTTCTTTCTAGTGATAACAGTACAATCTTTCAAGTTTTGTTCTTGTGTAAAGCTTTGATTTCTTCCTCCATTGCCATCATCCACAAAATTGCATTTAAATTATTTGAAGCTTTATGAAATATTGAAGGTTCATCATCCTCTGTTAGAAGATAATATGTAATATTACTCTTTGTAACATACTCTAAGTGCCAAGATTGTGGTCTTCTATCACTTGTTAGTAGACTAACTTATGAAGCCTCAAACTCTACTTGCTTTTGTACTTCGTGCTCTAGTTCTTCCTCCGTAGATATTAGAACATCTTGTCTTTGATTATTTTCTGCTTGTATAGTGATAGTTTCTAAAGTTTCTTTTAACATATTATCATTGTAATAAATTTTTTTTGTTAATTTTGTATAAAAATTACATCTTTACTAATAATTATCTTATGGGTAGTGGGATCCCACAAGCGATACCACTTCACTCCTTCAGCATATGCTAAGAATATATAATTTTTAGATTTCGGATCCAATTTTATTCTTTCTTAAGTTTTGTACATCACATATGCAGAACATCCAAAAAAATATAAAGTTGAGTAATCAAATGGCTTAACATATGCAGAACATCAAAGAAGAATAAGTAAGCTGGATATAAAGAATAAGGTTTGAAACTAGGTATTTAGTATTGTGTTACAAGTATTAAAAATAAGAAGAAGAAAAATAAGAAAAAATGGAATAATAAGAATAATAAGAATAATAAAGAAGAATATGAAAAATAAGAAGACTAAGAAAAATAAGAATAAAAAGAATAATAAGAAGAATAAGAAAAATAAAAATAAGAAGAATAAAAATAATAAGAAGAATAAGAATAAAAAGAATAAAAAGAATAAGAATAATATGAATAATAAGAATAATTAGAAGACTTAGATGAAAAAGATGAATAAAAAAAGAAGAATAAGAAGAATAATAATAATAATAATAAAAAGAATAAAAAAATACGAAGAATTAGAAGAAAAAGATGTATAAAAAGAATAAGAAGAATAAAAAGAATAAGAAGAATAAAAAGAATAAATAGAATAAGAATAATAAGAATAATATGAATAATAAAAATAATAAGAATAAGAAGAATTAAAAAAACAAAAAAGAATAAGAATAAAAAGAAAAATAATAAAAATAAGTAGAATAATAACAATAAGTAGAATAAAAAGAATAAAAAAAATAAGAAGAAGAAGAAGAATAATAATAATAATAATAATAATAATAATAATAATAATAATAATAATAATATTAAGAAGATTAAAAAGAATAAGAAGAATAAGATGAATAAAAAGAATAAAATGAGTTAAAAGAATAAAAAGAATAAAAAGAATAAGAAGAATAAAAAAAATAAGAAGAATATGAGGAATCAGAAAAATAAGAAGAATAAGAAGAATAAGAAAAAAAAAAGAAAAAAAAAGAAAAAAAGAAGAAAAAGAAAAAAAGAATAAAAAGAAAAAAAAAGAAAAAAAAAGAATAAGAAGAATAAAAATAAAAATAAAAATAAGAAGAAAAAAAATAATAAAAATAATAAGAAGAAAAGGAAGAATAATAAGAATAAGAGAAGAATAAAAAGAATAAGTATAATATGAAGAATAAGTAGAATATGAAGAAAAAAAAAAGATATAGAAGACTTAGAAGAATAGGAAGAATAAAAAGAAAAAGAAGATTTAGAAGACTTAGAATAATAATAATAATAATAATAACAAGAATAAGAATAATAAAATAAATAAGAATAATAAAAATTTTAAAAAGAATAAGAAAAATAAAAAAAATAAAAAAAAATAAAGAATCAAAAAAATACGAAGAATAAAAAAAATAAGTAGAATAATAATAATAATAATAATAAGATTAAGAAGAATAAGATGAATAAGAAAAATATAATGAATAAGAAGAATACGATGAATAAAAAGAATAAAATGAAATAGAAGAATAAGAAAATAAAAAGAATAAAAAGAAAAAGAAGAATAAAAAAATAAGAAGAAGAGAAGAACTAGAAAAATAAAAAAATAAGAAAAATAAGAATAATAATAAGAATAAGAATAATAAATAGAATAAGAAGAATAAGAAGAAGAAATAATAATTAGAATAAGAAGAATAAAAAGAATAAAAAAAATAAAAAGAATAATTAGAATAAGAAGAATAAGAAAAATAAGAAAAATAAGAAGTGGCAAGAGCTATTTATAGGGTTTAAGAAAGGAGAGCATAAGAGACAAGAGGAGGCAGTAGCTTTTCAAAAAAGGTGCTGTTCGAACAGGGGTAGCAGTTTTTAAGTATAAGGGCAGAATATGATGTTTGTTCTATGGATATTGTCTACATGTAATTCTTGTGTGATCAATTTGATAATTGTGTTAAGAGAAGGGGAAAGGTACATGGGTCGGAATAGAGCATAAATATGCAGCAAGTTTCTACTGAAATATAGATTTGAAGGTAGTCAAGAAAAAAAGGATGTAGAAGAGGCTTATGAGGAAAAGCAAGGAAGGCTCAAGATGTCCATGAAGAGAGAGAATGTTTATTTTATGAAGTGAGATAGCTAGTGTCTATTAAGTTTGAGTGGTTTGTCTGTCAAGGGTTTGTATGTTTTTGTCTATGTCTATATGTGCTAGTGTCTATGTTTCCGCCAAATGTATGTATGTGTATATGCTACTGAAGGAAGAGGAGTCCAAAAGTCAAGGATCCAAGGAGAACTTAATGATAGGAAGGAGCCGATGAGGACAAAAACCAAGATAGGAAAAAGTAGTAGGTTCAAGTTCAAAAAGAGGGCATAAGTAGACAAAGGAAATGGAAGCAGAAGTGCCAACACTAAGAAAAAACATAAATCATAGGCAAATATAAAGAGCCGCACAGCAAAGAATCCGCTATAGATTATGTTAAATGTATTTTGTAATTAAAAAAAGGGGTGTAAGGGGGGAAAGGGTAGTATATAATTTGTATAAAAAAGTATTTCTCTGCCAAAAGAGAGGGTTATAATAATAAAATAAACTATTCAAAAAATAATAAGAATAATAAGAAAAATAAAAATAAAAATAAATAGTAGAATTAGAAGAATTAAAAGACAAAGAAAAATAAGAAGAATAATAATAAAAAGAAATATAAGAAAAATAAGAATAAGAAAAAAAATAGAAATTGAATTTTAAGATAGGGGTGTAAGAGGGTAAAGGGTGGTATGTAATTTGTAAGAATGGTATTCCTCTACCGAAAGAAAGGGTCATCATAATAATAAAACCAACTTTCAAAAAAAAGAATAATAGAAATAAGTAGAATAGTAATAATAATAATAATAATAATAATAACAAGAATAAGAAGAAAAAGAAAAATAAGAATTAAAAAAAATAAGAAGAAAAATAAGAAAAATAATAAGTAATAAAAATAAGAAAAATAAAAAGAATAAGAAGAAATAGAATAATAAAAAGAATAAAAAGAATAAGAATAATAAGAAGAACAAGAAGAATAAAGAAGAATATGAAGAATAATAAGAATAATAAGAAGAATAAGAAGAAGAATAAAAATAATAAATAAATAAGAATAAGAAGAATAAGAATAGAAAGAAGAATAAAAAGAATTAGAAGAAAATGATGAATAAAAAGAAATAAAAAAATATAAAGAATTAGAAGAAAAAGAAAAAAAAAAAGAATAAGAATAATAAGAATAATAAGAAGAATAAGAAGAATAAAAAAATAAAAAGAATCAGAAGAATCAGAAAAATAAGAAGATTAAGAAGAAAAAAAGAAAGAAAAAAAAAGAAAAAAAAGAAAAAAAGAAGAATAAGAAGAATAAAAAAAATAATAAGAAAAAAAGAAAAAGAATAATAAGAATAAAAGGAAGAATAAGAAGAATAAGAAAAATAAGCAGAATATGAAGAATAAGCAGAATAAAAAGAATTAAAAGATAAAGAAGACTTAGAAGAATAAGAAGAATAAAAAGAAAAATAATACTTAGAAGAATTAGAATAATAATAATAATAATAATAATAAGAATAATAAGAATAAGAAGAATAAGAAGAAAAGGTTTAATAAGAATAATAAAATAAATAAGAAGAATAAAAATTTTAAAAAGAATGAGAAGAATAAGAATAATAAGAATAATAAGAATAATAACAAGAAAATGAAGAATCAAAAAAATAAGAAGAATAAGAAAAATAAAAATAAAAAAAATAAGTAGAATGATAAGAATAAGAATAATAAGAATAATAAGAAGAATAAAAAAGAATATGAAGAATTAGAATAATAAGAAGAATAAGAAGAATAAGAATAAAAAGAAAAATAAGAAGAATTAGAAGAATTTGAAGAATAAGAATTATAATAATAAGCAGGATAAGAAGAATAAGAAGAATAACCTAGATTCTTCTTATTAAATAAGAAGAATCTAGTAAATACCAATCTATTCAGCTTACTTGTAACACAATACTTACAAAAAGGTAAATTTAATAATTTTAGCCCTAGAATTAGCTTTTTATTTGAAAGAATCTTCAAACCTTATTCTAACATATAGCCTAGTTTCAAATACCACATCATCATTAATTCTTCTCTTTTGCTAATTGATGGAACATATGCATCAGCTTCTTGTATTGTTAATTTTCTCCTTTAAATATGAATAAATTTATTGCACTTTTTTCTCCTTTCATGACCACAAGTGCATCTCTCATAATTTGTATCACCTCATTCTCAATATGGGTATTACACCTTAAGACTATCTATTTGTCCTAGAGATGATAGATTTTTCTTCAAGTCCATTACATATCATACCTCTTGAATGGTATGAACCACACCATTAAATATTTTTTATTTTGATAGTACTGATACTAATAATCTTCAAAGCATTACCCATGTCCACATAACCTCCTAATATTGGTTAATATTTGTGAAACTAATTTCTTCAAGATGTCATATATCATGAAGCTCCTGAGTCTAGCAACCACACATCACCAAAGTGCTTTTTTATTTCAACTATTGTTGTCACCTTGCTATATAAGATGTTATCATCATCATTGATACTTACAATATTTCATTGAGTATTTGATGACTCATTATCCCCACTATTTTTCTTAAAATAACAATCTCTCATGAACTTCCTTTCTTGTCACAATTGTAGCACTTAATATTTTTCTTACTTCTTAATTTTGATCTATTATAATTTTGACTTCCACTGGAGCTATGCTCTATTGATCTATCTTATATCATTGTCAAAGCTTCTACTTGAGGTACATTTTCATATCTATCTTTTTTGTTTGTGTGTCTGCTTCTTCTTATAAGATGACAAAGGTAGTATAATTGAAGATTAGATTATCTATCAGAATACCATTCATCAGATTGATTATGAGTTGATCAAACGAATCAAGTAAATTTTGATGTAAAATCTCAGCACGTTCAACTTATTTTATGTTATTATTCAACATAGTAAGTTGAGAAAATAGAATATTTGAAGTATTAATATGATCAATTACCATAATAGATTTCATCATTCAAAGAGTGTAATATATTCTCTTTAAAAAGATATTGTTGTGAAGTGACATTATCTTATATAATATTGTGAGAGTATAATAACTTATTTTTGTTTCATTATTTTATGCCACTCGATAATACTCTATCAACTAGTATCAAATATAGATCAATAATTATATTATCATTCATCTCATTTCACTTATCTTCGTGAGTCTTGGTGTACCTTTTTTCAATTGCATCTAAGCAATTATTTTTCCTCAAAATTGCCTTAATTTTTATTTTTCATAATTAAAAATGACTCCGATTGAATTTTTATACTTTAAATTTTGTTGTCATTTATATCACTAATATAGTAAATAGTAACCGAGAATAATAATAATAATTTGTGTTAATACATCAAAAAAATCCTCATGTAAGTGGAGGGGTACAATACCACTTAAAACCACGAAACTTTAGGTTCTTATCGCCCTTTTGATAGAATTTTCCTAGATATGAATTAACGATAAAAGTTTATATTATAAACCTACCTCTAATACCGCTATTATATAAATAGAATCCATAATAATAATTTGAAAATAGAATTTTCAACCTCAAGACAATAAAATAAATAAAACAATAAAAGAAATACAATCTAAAAGGAATTAGGAATGAGATACTTTTCCAAGGTGGAGGAATATCCTGTTATAGAAATAAAATCAAAATTTTCAAATAAATTTCCAATGTGAGTAAAGTGATGTTTTACCTACCCTTTTGATGTTACATTTTGGAAATAGATTTCAGTTAATAAAATTTTGATTAATATTAAAATCAAATTTGTTTTAACTAACTAATACTTTGCTGTTACATTTTGATGTTTCAGTTAATAAAATTTTGAAAAAACATATATATAAAATAAAACCACTATATTTAAATGCGAAAAGGTTTTATTTTAATTCTTATTTATTGTTGAACGAAAATGAATTTATCAATTATTTTTTTCATGTTTGGATGGATTTAAAATTGTAATATCAGAATGACTATGTTTTTTATTTGTTTTTTTTTTTGGTAATAATTGAAATGGAATTGAAAAATACTCTTATTTGAGTTACATGTTAGAATCAAATGTTGAAAGTCTATATATATAAATCCTTGCAGATTTAATTTTCACTAATCACTATTGCATTTAAACCATCACTAAATCATTAGATCTTATAAGAATTCCAAAGTTAAATATGTTTCGTCTCGATTACTATCGAGACGATTGACCAGTATGAAAGTTTGTTGTATGCATCTACCATGTGGTTGGTAAGGGGGGATTGGGGGAGGGTAAATTTTTTTTAATATACACTTATCATTGGCTTTACTAATTTTTTTTCAATTTTTATAAAAAAATTGTAATATTAGAATGACTATTTATTTTTATTTAATTTTTTGGTAATAATTGAAATGGAATTAAAAAATAAATAAAATTAGATAAAAAAAAACTCTTATTTGAATTACATGTTTGAATCTATAGTTGAAAATGTATATATACAAATCCTTGCAAATTTAATCTTCACTTATAACTTTGGCTTCACTAAATTTTTTTAATTTTTATTAAAACATTTGTATAGTTTTTTTATTCTCCGCCCCCTTTATTTACAAATCCTTGTAAATTTGCAAAAATACCCTTATTTTAATTACATGTTTGAATCTATAGTTGAAAATTTATATATACAAATCCTTACAAATTTAATCTTTACTTATCACTTTGGCTTTACTAATTTTTTTAATTTTTATTAAAAAATTTTCATAGTTTTTTTATTCTATGCCCCCTTATTTATAGATCATTTCAAATTTACAAAAATACCCTTATTTGAATTACATGTTTGAATCTATAGTCGAAAATGTATATATACAAATCCTTGCAAATTAATCTTCACTTATCACATTGGCTTTACTAAATTGTTTTTTTTAATTTTTATTAAAAAAAATTGTATCATTTTTTATTCTCCACCACCTTATTTACAAATCCTTGCAAATTTACAAAAATAGGCATATTTGAATTACATGTTTGAATCTATAGTTGAAAATGTATATATACAAATCCTTACAAATTTAATCTTTACTTATCACTTTTGCTTTACAATTTTTTTTTCAATTTTTATTAAAAAAGTTACATAGTTTTTTTATTATTTTCCCCTTGTTTACAGATCCTTTCAAATTTACAAAAACACCCTTATTTGAATTATATGTTTGATTCTATAGTTGAAAATGTATATATACAAATCCTTGCAAATTTAATCTTCACTTATCACATTGGCTTTACTAAATTGTTTTTTTAATTTTTATTAAAAAAAATTGTATCCTTTTTTATTCTCCGCCCCCTTATATACAAATCCTTGCAAATTTACAAAAATAGTCGTTTTTGAATTACATGTTTGAATCTATAGTTTAAAAATTATATATACAAAGTCTTACAAAATTAATATTTGCTTATCACTTTTGCTTGATGATTATTATTAAAAAAATTTACATAGTTTTTTTATCTCCTCCTCCTTATTTACAGATCCTTTCAAATTTACAAAAATACCCTTATTTGAATTATATGTTCGAATCTATAGTTTAAAATGCATATATACAAATCCTTGCAAATCTAATCTTCACTTATCACTTTTGCTTTACTAATTTTGTTTCAATTTTTATTAAAAAATTTACATAATTTTTTTATCCCCTCCCCCTTATTTATAGATCCTTTCAAATTTACAAAAACACCTTATTTGAATTATATGTTCGAATCTATAGTTAAAAAAATTTACAAATCCTTGCAAATTTAACCTTCGCTTATCACTTTGGCTTTACTAATTTTTTTTAATTTTTATTAAAAAAATTGTATACTTTTTTTATTCTCCACCCCCTTATATACAAATACTTGCAAATTTACAACAAATAGCCATATTTTAATTACATGTTTGAATCTCTAGTTTAAAATTTATATATACAAATCCTTACAAATTTAATCTTTACTTATCACTTTTGCTTTACTAATTTTTTCAATTTTTATTAAAAAAATTTACATCGTTTTTTTATTCTCCTCCCCCATATTTACAGATCCTTTCAATTTTACAAAAATACCCTTATTTGAATTATATATTTGAATCTATATTTGAAAATGTAGATATACAAATCCTTGCAAAATTAATCTTCACATTTCACTTTGGATTTACTAATTTTTTTCAATTTTTATTAAAAAATTTATATAGTTTTTATATTGTCCGCCCCCTTTATTTACAAAAATTTATAATTAATACCCTTATTTTAATTAAATGTTTGAATCCATAGTTATATATATATATATATCCTTGCAAAATTAATCTCCATTGTCACTTTGGATTTACCACATTTTTTCAATTTTTATTAAAAAAATATGTATAGTTTTTTTATTTTCCGCCCCCTTATTTGCAAATAATTGGAAATTTACAAAAATGCCCTTATTTGAATTATATTTTTGAATCTATAGTTGAAAATTTATATATACAAATCTTTGCAAATTTAATCTTCACTTATCACTTTGGCTTTACTAATTTTTTTTTAATTTTATTAAAAAAAATTGCATACTTTTTTTATTCTTCGCCCCCTTATTTACAAATCCTTGCAATTTTATAAAAATACTCTTTATTTGAATTACATGTTCGAATCTATAGTTCAAAATTTATATTTACAAATCATTGCAATTTTAATCTTCACATGTCACATTGGCTCTACTATTTTTTTTTCAATTTTTATTAAAAAATTTGTATAGTTTTTTTATTCTCTGCTCCGCCCCCTAGTTTACAAATCCTTGCAAATTTACAAATATACTATTTATTTGAATTACATGTTTGAATCTGTAGTTGAAAATTTATATTTACAAATCTTTGCAAATTTATTTATACAAAATTTACATCTTTATTATTCTTAATAAAGTTGATGATATTTGAGGAGTACCATTCATTGAAAGGACACATGAGACTCTTTTCAAATAGTTTTTAGACCTATTTGAGAATGAACATGAGATCAGTTTTCATATAATAATAATTGATGTGAAAAAATGATTCAAAAAAACTTTCTAAAAACGTAGATAAAAGTCCAAATTATACTAACTACTCAAGATTGATTCGAATTATAATGAGTACAAATGATATATGCAATAAGATATCAGAAGTAAGGTTGGTAAAATTGAAAAGGGTATTTGCATCGTTTGATCAAACTATGATATATGAAAAATAAGTATTTGCTATCATGTTGATGCTTTATGGATGTATAATGACCAAAACAACTAAACCAAAATGAACATGCTATCTATTATAATATATGAAAAAGAAATTTCCAAACTTTCAATGGGATGTTGACTCATAGTGTGCCAATAACTGGTATCAACAAAAGTATATCATACATATTAGCAATGATTAGGCTTGTAATTTGTGTTACATTATCCCCTTGGGTTGTTGGCCAACTTAGTTGACTGGGACCATTTGAATAAGTAAACCATCCCATTTGTTAGTATCATCTTGGAACCACAGGGTGGTTCATCTAGAAGTTCTCCACTCAAGAAGATAATTGTTGAAGATAAACATGGATGTGGTCGATACTAAGCTTAATGAAGATGTGAAATCAATTCATATGAAGACAATATACACATTATATTTGACTGCTTGTTTATTAAAGAAACTATCAAACCCAATAAATAAAGCAGTCAATAAAATAATGACATGTCACATGTGTGCTACCTATATGATCGAATGGCCTATTTACTAATTCCCATGATGTGTTGGGTATCACTTGGAAGATTTGTGACGGTGATTGATTGTTTTCATTAAGTCAAGTAGTATTAGGGCTGGTAACGAGCCGAGCTGAGCCGAGCTGAGCCGAGCTTTGAACATTTCGAGCTAGGCTTGTTAATTTCTGAGGGAGCTCGAGCCCGAGCCGACCTTTTGAACGAGCCTAAAATCAGGCTCAAGCTTGGCTTGATTAAAAAAATAAAAGCTTGGCTTGAGCTCATTAGGCTCGTTTTCCATATGAATGAGCTCGAGCTTAACCTCGAGCTCAAGCCCAATCCCGAGCCTAATAGAAGGACCAAAAAAAAAGATAATAATATGGATGTTTTAAAAAATAACATCCATATCATCAAGTAAATAGGTATTAAGGTTAGAAGATAAAATTTTGATGATAATTAAAAAAAAAAAGATTGATCTCATAAATAAAATAATAAAGAATGAAAGATAACACGATAAAAACTGGAAAAAAAAATTTGCTAAGAAGATAGAGGTAATGAAAAATAGCAGATAAGATGAATATTAATCTAGATTAAACAAAGGCTATGGACATAATTGCAATTCCCAATCAAATGAGCAAAAATGGAGAAACAAAACTTAATAACTTTTATAAAGCATCAAAGAAAGGAAACTATGGTGAGAGGCCATTCAACAATTGCATTTTCATTTCTGACAGTGAAATCTTGGTAAACTGGCAATCTAATGCATAATCAAACACTTGCACATTAATTTGACAGTAAAAACAAAGATATCAGAAAAAAAAAGAAAAGGAATGGAAACATTTGCATAAATTTAACCAACAGCCCATCTCCATCACCATCTCTCAATTAACAACAATATCAATTAGAATAATAATAGAAAAAGAAGGTGGTCTTGGATTCAGATCTTCTCCTTTTCTACTATAAACAAAACATGAGGTTCCTCCCTTTACAATCCCAAAAAAAAATTAAAATCCAAAATAAATAATAGTAAAGATTATAACATTCAAATTCTCAAGTCAAATGAAATTTTTAAACACATTTCGGCATTAATGACTTCAAGTCAAGGTTACTCGTCCTCAACCTACAAATTAAACAATAATTTAATTAGGATCTATTATAACTTTCTAATTATATATATATTACTGATTATAAAAAAAATACTTACAGTTGGTGAAAGCTTCACTCCTAAATCATGACGTAACCAATCCCCCGTACAAATCAAAGCTTGAACAGTCTCGGGCTTCAATGAACTTCGATATTGATCAAGTACTCTTCCTCCAGCACTAAATGCGGCCTCTGAAGCAACGGTAGTTATTGGAATGGATAGTACATCTCAAGCCATTTTAGATAAGCATCGAAATTTCATAGCATTGACTTTCCACCAATTTAAAGTATCAAATTCATCATAATTTTCATTACTAGGCTTGCAAATTCCTTCTTCAAGATAAATGTCCAAGTCAGTTTTATTTTCAGGAATAACATCAAAATGATTTTCTGCCCACGCATCAAAGGCATCCTTTTTTCGTTTTCCTTTAGAAACATCAATATTACTATTGACATTGCTAGTGGTAGCACTTGTCTGCCCTTCTATAGATGCATAAACTGAGTAAAGTGCATGCAAGGATTTACGAACCTCATTTATATGACTATCACACTCTTCAGCAAAATAAATATGTGGAAAACAAAATTTAATGAGCTGCATTTTGTACCGAGGATCCAACACTGCTCCAATTGCCATCAATAAATTACACTCTCCCCAATACTTTGCAAACTTTTCATTCATTTTTGTAGTCATTTTTTTCATGAAATCTCTAGTGTCAGAGGACTTTTCATTCATCTTCAACTTTACTTTCCAAATTTGACGAAGGAACAAATTTGAGGTTGGATACTTACTTCCGGAGAAAGCTTCTGTAGCTTCTTCAAACACTTCTAAAAATTGAGAAACCTCAAAAGCTCGTGTCCATTCCTCCTCAGATGGCAACCATTTATAATTAAAGTCCATTTCCTTGAACCTTGGAAACACTGCTTTTAACTGAAGTGCCGACTCAAGCATTGCATGTGTTGAATTCCACCTAGTAGAAACATCAAGTATTAGATGTTTAGAGGTTGACAACTTTAATTGCTTGACAATTTCATTAAATTTATCAAGCATTGAAGGAGACATCTTCATGTACTTCACACTTTCCCGGATATTCTCAATCACATCATGAATCTCTAATAGTCCATCTTGCACCATGAGATTTAAAACATGTGCACAACACCAAACATGAAATATCTTACTGTTAAAGTAAAGGTTTCCTTTCTCAGTAAAATGATCCTTCAAGATTCTTACTGCCGAATCATTTGAAGATGCATTATCTAATGTAATAGTGGAAACTTTATCTTCAATATCCCAATCAGATAAACATTGAAGAATACAATCAGCAATTGCAATCCCAGTGTGAGGAGGAGGCAATCAACAAAAATTCAATATTCTCTTTTGTAAATTTCACTCAGCATCTAAGTAATGACAGGTTAGACACATGTACCCCAGTGTTTGATTTGACGTTCATAAATCACTAGTTAAGCTGATTCTGTCTACACTTGCTAAGACCCCTTTCAATTTTTCCTTATCAACTACAAAAAGTTTTATGCAATCAGTTCTCAAAGTGTGGCGTTTGATTGGCTGAAATCTTGGGTTGAGATTTTGGCAAAATAACACAAATAATTGATGCTCCACCATCCTGAAAGGGTACTCGTGCACAATAAACATCTTAGCAAGATACTCTCTAACTTTGTCTTTGTCATATTGATAGGTTGATAACAAAGTTTGCCTTGATCTTCCTGTAACCTCAATTGACAACAAAGCTTGCTGGGGTCCATTTTTATTTCTAGAATTAGCAACCCAACGAGGCACACAAACTTTCAAATGCCTCATTAGATGACTAAAACATTCTTGTAAGCTAAAACACTCTTGTAGTGACTGCATTTTGCCCCTATCGCCCATGTCTTGTCACTCTGAGTTACAACATCAAATTCATCCCAAACAACTGACTTTTTTCTTTGGTTTGGCTTGGATATAGATGAAGATGATTCAATCCCCATTTCTTCTAATTCATCCATATCATCTAGATTTGACATTTCATCCGTATTTGACATTTTTGGTATATAGGAGACTAGCAAATAAAAAGAATTCCAATCAATTTAATAATTAAAAAAACAAAGTGGTAAAAACAAGAAATTACACACATGCATGAACACATCCTCCTTTAAAAAAAACAATAATAAATAAATAAAAACTCATTTTTCTTTTTCTACTTATCAATGACCAATGAAGCATGTTGTCGGTAAAAGACTAAAAGAAAGGTGGGGATATGCCAATGTGGGGTCTACCATGAAAATTTTGGAATCCAAAGTTACTTTACCAATTACCATCAACAAGTTGGACAAAGAGTTTTAAACAAAAATAACATGCTTAAAAAAAAGATTAAATTTCTTTGAATGTTAAAATGGGCATATTTCTATCTAGTGTTTTTATTGGTTCTAAAATTAAAGTAGAGATGGTGGCAAACATACCAACCACCAAAGTCCTTAAAAAAAAACAATAGAAACATTTTCTTTAAAACTATTAACTAACGGACTCTAAATTAAGTTCCTGGTATGAAAATTTAGATTTTTATTATTTATTTCTTAATTTAGATAGAAGCTTGCATTTGTTTTTTTACGTAATATTGAATATAATTTTTTTGAGTAACTTAACAAACAAAACCCAACCAGAAAATGCATCTCAGTAATTTTGCAAAAAATGAGTGAAAATAAAAAAAAATACATTCCTCTGTTATTTAACAATTAACAGTCTGGTTCTAGTAACAGCATTCAGATCCGAACAACACCATTAACCTTGCAAGTTGCGAAGGCCTTCGATTAATGTAAACACAAATTTCTCTTGAAATGTAGGGTTCTTGCCACCATCTATACCAATCAAAGTCAACTCAGAATCAGAAAAAACAAACCCACCAATTATTGCAGCAAAATACAAGGAAACCATCATAAAAATTAAAAGTCCACACAACTCTACTTAAATAGAAGTATTTGGATGATTTGTTGTGAAAATTCTTAATTTTATTCCTTGTTTACCAAGTACACAACAAAGAGTATTGCAACAGATCAGCATCCCAAAGGCAACAAAAAAAGAAACTCTAATACAGCATATAGATGACGGATCTTGTCTTGAAATCCATTCGGTGTCCTTCAATTTATTGCATCCAACAACTGCATTCCGAACCAAAAAACTTGTAAATCAGCAGAAGAATAAGATGATGATGGGAATATATTTGCTTTTATCCATCAAAAAAATAAGAAGAAGAAGGTGATGATGAAGAAAAAGAAGAAAACAACGAAAATAATTGAAATTGAAGACATGGGCTGCCATAAAATCACCTGTATCTCAAGAATATTCTTTTTCCTCTGTTGTTTGTGTGAGGGTCAGGACTAGGGCTGGTGCGGATCATGCGTGATGCGTCTGTGCGGTGGGTACTAGATCTGGATGCAGGATGCCATGTTGCCTTCAAATTGGCAACAAATACAATGGCGAGGAGAGTGAGGGGGTCGAGGGAGGCATCATGACGTCGTTTGAATTAGAGATTTAGATTTAGGGCTGCCAATGTCGGGCTTGGGCTCGGGCTTGGGCTCAGGTTTTATTGAGCCTAAATTGAGGCTCAAGCTTGGCTCGTTTAGCCAACGAGCTGAGCCAGAGCCGAGCTTTTTCCGAGCCGAGCCCGAGTAGCTTGGCTCATTACCAGCCCTAAGTAGCATCATCACCCACCTTATACTCTAAAGATATATGGCAATTAGCTTTTGGATGAGACAAACATTATTATATATGTTTAGTTTTTTTTCATACAACAATGTAGTACAACATATAAAATTGATCATGTTCAAGAAGGGTTGTAAATATATGTTTAGTTAATTTTCATAGCATTGCTAATAATAATTTCATATAATGCATTCAATTTTCCTTGCAGGAACTTGATTCTCACACATGATGTTTGAGAATGAATTTTATTATTCCCAAAGACATGATCATAAATTCATTATTATCGACACCAAAGTTGAGCTTGTTATGTCATCAACATTTAATTTTTATAGATGGAATACCAAGCTATTAATACACACACACACACACACATGTTAACTAGTGCGCCAACCACCTTGTGACATTTTCATTTCAACCAAGTGGAGTCAGCCCACCCCATTATGCGAACTTTGGGGGGTTCAATTTGCATTTTATCTAATAAAATTCAAACTTTTGATTTATATCCACAATGTGGGCGAGGTGGGTATAAAAACTGAAAGAAGAGGAGAGTAGCATAAGCTCAAGCTTTTTTGAAATGGATTGTATTCTAAACTTTTTGTTTGAATTGGATGTTTTTCTGGGCTTTGGGTTTGACCTCCAACCCAAGCGTGCTAACATATGCAACCCACATTTTTATCACTAATATTACATGACAAAAAGCCAAAGGTGACATGAAGTAAGCCAAAAATAAAATCAAGTTGATATTTTTTATCACTAAAATTACATAACATAAATTCTCACGCTATGCTATAAATTACGCTTTTATTACCCTTAAAATTAAGCTTGCATGAACTTTATTAGTTTCTAAAAAGTAACAGTTTTAATCATACAAAATAATTATTATATTTTGGATAATAAATAGTTGTAGATTTATAATGATAATTAATCAAAAAAAAAAAAAAACACAGGTTTTTTTTACCCCCCAGCTTCCAGCAAAACACAACACATCCCATCCCATCCCATCCCATCCCATCCCATCCCTTCCCTTCTCAACACATGCATGATCCTCACCGTTTTGGGATCAGAGTAAGTGGGACTGACTATTAGCATTTTTTTTCTCTTCCTACTTTACCCTTGATTAACCAATCAAGATAAATTTACCACAAGCACACTGAAGAAGCATATCTCACATCCCTAAGGATCAGAACATTCATCCTCTTTTACCAATCAAACTAAAATACAAATCATTAAAAAAAAAAATCTACCAGTTACATACTCCAGCCTATAGAGATCTATCTCGTCCAAACAAGTTTGCATAGCCAACAAAATGGCCCACTTCCTAATAGATATGGTGGAGGTGCACCCAATTTGACCAAGACAGCCATAAGAAATAGGTTAAATCACAACAATTAGATTGACTTGATAAAAAAAATAAATAAATAAAGTAACAATTAAGCTGGGCTGCGACCATTGGTGTTGCAATTACAATAACTAGGCAATCATTTTTATATTGCTCCTACAATATAAATTGATTTCACCACACCAATAAACTCGTAAAGATTATCCAGAAAACAACAAATTTCATATTTGCAACCCCCAAGTATTGTAAAATACCAGACACAGAGAGAGAGGGTGAGAGAGAGAGGGAGATGTGGAAGAATACACAACCAAATAGGAACAAAATCACCAGAGTTACGAGAGGGGTGGTTGGGTTGATGCTGGGACATTTTGGGCTTTTGTGAGTAGTGATTTGAGCGCATAAACAATAATGTCCATGGTGGGACGGAAATCTGCTTCGTACTGAACACACAGCGCAGCCACAGCAGCAAACTGTAACAAATAAGCCTTTAGTAAATCTACAATTATATTACACAACAAAAATTTTGAGACATTTTAGAAAGATTTTTGAGATATAGATCACACAAAGTGCACAAGTCTCCCAATTCAGCACAAGATCTGAGAGGGATTTATATATCGATAACCTTATACCTAATATTTGGAGTCTTGTCTAACAAATCTCAAATCAGAGACCTACTATCCTTAACCAATATTACCTGTCATCACATCCAGTGTGCAAGTCACGTAAGATGGAAGTTTTAGAGAGAAATTATATAGATTAAGATAATCTCTACACAAATTTCTTAATTTAGTATGAGAGTTAAAAGAGATTAAAATATAAACATTATTACCATTGAATTTAAGAGAGGTGTCTAATAAACCTCAAACATGAGATCCATCATTCCCAAGCAAAATCATTAAGAACCATATCAAAGTGTTAACTCCAATAAATAGATACAACACAAAAACTTGCCAAATAATCAGTCATATTAATATTATTCTCACAAGCTCCTTTAAATTCATAATTATTATAAGCATATATTTTAAATCGAGATTCGAATCAAAAATAAGAATATTTAATTAGTGAATTAAGAATCGAATCGTAAATCAAATTCTTTTTAATTTTTTTCCACGTTAATTAATTCATATTTTATATAATTAATATTTTTTTTAATATTTTAATTTTTATTTTAGTAACTTCTTTAATATTTTATTACTTTTTTATATTAAATTAATAATACTAAAGATTGAAACTATTTTTTTTACGTTAATTAATTTCTACAATTGATAATTTTTTTTGGTATTTTAATTTTTATTTTTTTAGTTTTTTGAGGATTTTGATCTGTTGAGAATCGATATTAAATTAATTCATGAATATCAATTTGCTATTAAATGATACAATTTTTAATTCATACATGTTTTTTATTCTTTTAAATAATCAGATTATTTACTCCCTGAATCATGAATAATATGATTTTAATAACAGTGATTATGAGTTACAATATACTAATATTTATATAATCACACAAACAAATTAAAATAAGTAAAAAATTTTATACACACCAAAAATTACAAGTGAGTTGAAATTATTCTTATATACATGAGGAAACAAATCAAACAATTACAATCAATATTATACCAAATAACATGATCTTACATCACAAAAAATAAAAATAAAATACAATAAAATTCTACAATAAATAATTTACCAATCTTGCTATAATTTCGAAATAAGTAAAAAATACAATAAGTAAAAAATTTGGACTATAATTTCGAAATTTAAAATAAATAAAAGACCCAATCTTGCTATTATTAGATACATAATTTACCAAAACGATCTAGCCACAACTCAGGGAGTTTTGTAGCATAGGCATGAGATATTTTTTATTTTACACACAAATAAGATTTGTATTATACATGAAAACTAGAAATAGAATTTCTCCATTATGATTTACATATCAATATGTGATTCCACCATAAGATTCATTTGAATTTTTTTATCAAGTATTAACTATAGATATTTAAGTGAGTTTGTGTGCACATTGAGTAATCCCCAGGAAGAAACAACCAAAATTACAAGAACCCTCAATAAAACATACTCAATCTTATGATCCCTTGATTGTCACGTGAAGTAGTTTACATGGTGAGCTTTCTCTAGTGGATAAAAAAGTACATTTGTTTTTATCATATATATCACCTCATTTTACTCAATTTATTATATCCCTCTTAAAAGTGTCAAACAGGTCCAGTAGACAATGATGAAATCATATCGGGTCAAACCCGAATGGGCCAGTTCTAGCTGGTTCGAGCAGAGTTATAATTTTTAAAATATTTTAATTTTTTGATTCAGAATATTTAAAATATTATAAAATTTTAATTTTAAAAATTAATTTATAATTATTTAATTATATACTTTAAAAATTTTTGTTTTTAGTTAATGTTAATTATTAATTATTAACTAAAAATAATTAATTAATTTTTAAATTTTTATTAATTAAATTTAATAAAATATTAAGTTTATTTATTATAATAAAAAATTAAAATTTAAAAACTAAATATGTATCAATATATAAATTAATAAAATATTAAAACTTAAATATAAATAAAACCAATACAAAATAAAAATTCACAAAAAATTAATATTCAAGCATCAATCCATAAACTTAAAATAATATCACAAATAAAAAATAAACAAACACAAATAAAATATAAATAAGTAAATCAAAATTAAATATCAGATATCAATATCTCAATCCGTCAATTATTAATATCATTAATCATCATATTATTCTCACTATTAATATCAAACAGATCATCATCATCAATCAACTCATTTACTTTTATTGCAGTCAAAACATTTATGGATGACATATCTAAAATCTTCTCAATCATTCATGTATGCTAAAGCATTAATAATATCTAATTATAATCTCAATTTTTTATCCAATATCATATTTACTATAATAGAAAAAATAGACTCTAATACTATGCTTGAAATCAGAGCAACCAACAAATCCCATGTCATCTTAGATAGCACAGAAAAAATAAACTCATATAATTTTTATCAGTATAATATATCAAGATTTTTGGTATCAAAATATAATATGTTTGAGCAGTAATCAATATATTAGTACCAAAATAACTTACTTCTCTTCAATGGTCCATCTCATCATTTTCCACTCACTACCTGAATAAAAAAATCATTATTTTTGAATATGATATTCATGTCTATATTCGAAGTCTCACTACTAAAACTATCATACTTAATATTATAGTATATAAAAAGCTCAATCAATTTTTTATAAATGAACCCCCTAGGTCAATCTTTCTGATTTATACACGAGAATATGTATATCAAATTATTCTCTACCCCTTACACCTTGACCCTAGGATCGATATCATCGTATTGGGTCATAACAAAATTTCTTAAACATACTACTAACATTGCACATGCACTTAAATATAATATAAGTCGTGAAAATATAAACTGACAAACACATATTCATCATATCATAAAAAAATTTCATGAATTTCATAAATAAATTTCTTATAACCCAATCAATATCATCAATAATAAATTTATTACTCTTACTATTGACGTAGTTAGGTATCACGTGTTTGTATTCAACACATGACTCCAACATTAGATATGTATAATTCTAATGATATCTCACATCAGATTGAAATTTCTTTTTTTTAAGACTCGCAGACAAACAAAAACTATCAAACTCATGTTATCTGTAAAACATGTAAATATATTTTAGTGAATTATATATTTTTCCTAAAATAGGGACACATACCTTCATTCTCACTTATACTATTAAGTTTATGATATAACACATGAATTTAATATGAAAAATTTCTACTAATAATTTATCTCTAATACTCCTAACAAAATGTTTATCACTATTTTATTTTAAATTTTATCATAATCTCATAAATAACTAGGACATCATAAAAATAAAAAAATCTCGAAGAATCCTAAATTTTTTTATTTAGTGTCCATTTAAAATTTATATTGTGAACGGTGAAACATGCATAAAATACATCATCGTAACTAATCCAAATATCGGACGTCACGAATATTACTCCACTATATTCTCTAAATTTATTAATTATTATTATTTAACTTATAATAATTTAGTATGTCATTCCTAAATATGAACCTAGGAATCCTACGATATGCAAGCTAAACATATATCTGTATAATACTGACTACCCTCTGATAATTTGAAAACCTAATCAAAAGACTCATTATAATAATCAGTTTGACCATGTCTTCATTCCCTAATTCATTGTAATATATGAAGGAAATAAACTTGAGACTGAACTGAATTCAACCTCAAAAAATCTATCATTGAGTTCGATTTAACTATGATCTAGTATATTATATTTTTTGGTACATAATTCGACAGGCCTCTTAAGGTTCCCAGTCCTTTATGAACTCTAACAGCTTAAAAGTTTTTTATAATATTTGGAATGTGATAATTCTTCTTCAGCACTCCTAATATTTTTTTATTTTATTACATTAAAACAAATCAAAACTACGGATGTTCTAGTTTTTTTTAGATGTGAGTTTAAGCGACCAAAGAAATCAAAATTTTGACCATCTCAGACTTTTCAATAAAATTTTCATTATCTAAATTATAATTAATTTTATTTTCATTATTAAAATTAATATTTATTATTTTTTTAATTTTTTATTTTTTAGATTAGTCTTAAGAATTAAGATTAGGAGAGAAAAAGACTAGAATAGAAAGAAATTTTAGATTTAAAACTTTAAAACTTAATATCTAATTAATAAAAAAATATTCATAAGACATAATGCATAAACTTTAACTTTTTTATGTCCACACCACATGCACACCACAATCCACACCATAGTCAACAGCACGCCCGAGTCCTGAAAAGCAAAATACCAAAAGCAAAAAGTCCAAAAACAAAATCAAGAGATGAGATAAAAAAATTAGAGAAAAAAAATTAATATTTTAAGAATATAAATCTTAGAATGAATGGAGAAATTTTATAGATAAAAAATTTTTTTTTTATTTTTTTAATTTTTTATTATTTAAAAATGAGCAAAATCATTAGGGCAGTTAGATTTTGCCATATAACCATTGGAGGCAAAATCCAATGACTTTAGATTTGAATTTTAATAAATTTTGACTGTAGAGTCATTTCAACCATTGAACCAACCCAAATAGTCCAATTTCCCAAAAGCTTCAACTTTTGAAACTGTCGGGCTCAAGTTTGGGGGTTGGGAAAAAAGACCACGGATCAAGTTATGGGCCCAACAAAAATATTGGATCCATATGGCATCAGCTTCGGGTCAGGGGCATGGGGCTGAATTAGGACACTGCTTGAAAGGTACCAAGATATCATGTCCATGGGCCATTCTACCAGACCATGCCCATCCCGACATGTGGCCTAATTGGCCTAAGCACGGCATGGCACAAAACGGCACAAGCCATGCCATAAGCAGGCTCAACACAGGCATGAGCAATGGTCATTCCCATGCCGTGCCGAACTAGGTACAATCAAGTTAGGCAATGCCTTAGGTCTGGCCCAAGCCACCTGGCCCATTTGGCACCTCTATTCTCTCCATAAATTTCAAAGACTATTTATGTGTATCTAATTATATGTGATCGCAATTAACAAAGACTCATAAATATTAATGCTTTTCAACAACAATCTACTAACCCCACATTTAAGCCTAATTAATCACTCAAATTCTCATAATTAAGTATCCAACATTAATCTTTTTTTAATCAATCATTTTAATTATAAATCTAACTTTTATTAAACTAATTTAGTCACTTCCAAAAAATACTAGGTAGCTTCTTTCTTTTAATTTAAAAGGAAAACTAGAATATAAATTCACATTATTTTAAATTACATATCATTAATCTTGGTGAACTCTTTTTTTCTTCAATTTACTATTTCATTCTCCTATTCTTTTGTTATTGCCTTCATTGACAAATGATGATTACCTGACAAAGATTTAGAGCGCACAACCACCCCAAAGAGTATAAGCCATGGTTCCTTAAAAATGGATCTCAGCCTAGTAACACAATTGGTAGAGCAAACCAAGGTAGTTATGGAGCACTATAGCAATAATACATCTATGTGAGAAGATGGGCCAGGATTTACTCTAATCACAAATTTAAGTCAATCTTCTCTTATCACATACAAAAGAACTACACAAACAAGCCAAACAAAATAAAATACATTCATAAATAATTCTGAAACTTTCAATGATTACAAGTGAACGGAGACTATCCTTAAATAGAGTTGAGAGAGCCCGCCACATAAAGAGTCAAAATCATATTAAATATCATAATCTTATCCAACAAGATACAAAACAAAAAACTATAAAAACTCTAAAATATCAATCAAACTTAAACTTCAAAAGATCATGAAACTCACCTTTGACCCAATCTAGGACTATTTAAAATCTTCTAAGATTGACAAGAAAGGACAGTCCCATTTTAAGTTTGGTTTTGATCATGATCTACCAAAATAATGTGGGCCACAACACAAGCAAACAAAGGATTCAACTGACTCATCTAGCACAGCTTTGGTCATCATGAAAAAGGAGTCTCACATATAAAGATTGTGAAAAAAAAAATCAAAGCAGAGATTATAACTTTTAATGTAACAAGGCTCACATGAGCACATTAATTAGTTCATAAAGATTAAATAATTAGAAATAATATCCTAAAAAGGAAAGAAAAGGTACCTTAGCTATTTCTTTGGGTGGACAGGTACCTGGAAGTTTGGGATCAACGCACTGCATCACTTTATTTTCACTCAACTGTGGTACAGCCTGGTATTGAACAAATTGTAGTGTTAATTGAAGAACACCCAACAAAAAAAAAAAAAAAAGAAATTACCCAGGTAACTAGACTCTGCTGGCCACGAGGCAGCGTGTGGTCAACTGGTTTTCTCCCAGTAAGAAGCTCCAGAAGAACAACCCCAAAACTATAAACATCACTCTTCAGGGTCATCTGCCCAGTCATTGCATACCTGCAGTGGATGAAGCGAATTTTTTCTTCAGAAATCAATAAAAAAAGGCCACACACACAAGACACATGGTTGCTTTTGTGAGTCTTGAACTCAAAACCTCACACCCTCGGACGAAGGAATTTCCATCACAGTCCCAGCAAGGAATTACTTCTAAATGAGCAAGCATAATTTCTTCTTGAAATGAGAATACTAGCAAGCAGGAGGGAGAGAAAGAGAGAGAGAATTTGAGGGAAGCAGTACTCTGGGGCATGATAACCAAAGGTTCCCAACACTCGAGTGGAGTGGAGGCGAGAAGCAGTGTCTGAAGACTGATTAAATGGGTAAAAATCACCAATTTTAGCTTTCAACAATCTATTTTCTTTCGAAAAGAGAAGGACATTGCTAGATCTTATATCTCTGTGAATTACGGATGGTTCTAATTGATGCAAGTACTTCAATCCCTCAGCAGCATTTAAAGCAATCATCAGTCGTTCCATCCAGTGAAGTGCAGGAGCTGGTTCTGCACCTGGCACTCCTTTCCGACCTGTTAAATGCAGTGCAGGTTCACATGGGACCAAACTAAACAAAATCATATTAACAAAAGCACAATTCCACGTGTCTCCTTTTTTTTGTCTAGTGAAATTTAAAAAAAAAATAATCTGGTCACACCCAGAACGAGAGAGCTGATACCATATAGCACATCATGCAGAGATCCCATATTTGCGAATTCATGATAAAGAATCAGGCAGGGCTCACGAATAAGATATGCAAACAACTCCAAAACATTTTCATGTTTTATCTGGGACAGCATGGAGACCTGAAATCCAAAAAAAAAAAAAAACAAATGCTGAAAAATTGTGGTAAATTTAAAAAAGGGCAATGAAACATAATTATCTAAAAAAATTGAAGAACCTTAGACAAATTATTAGAGTCAGTAGGAACTTCAAGCATTTTCATTGCACAAATTTCATCAGCCAGATCAACTCTATAAACTTTTCCAAATGATCCTTCACCAATCAAATTCTCCTTCGTGTTCCCCATCTCTGCCCTTGTGCACAGTTCTTCTTCTTTCAACCCATCCAGAAATATAACGCACTTGGGCACTTGCTTTTGTTCTTCAGTATTTTGTTCAGTGGAAACCTTTGAAACTTTGGGAGCTAACAATAAAAATGTAGATAACAGGGAAAAGCTTGAAGCCAGTAGCAGCAAGAAAGCAATGTTTCCTCTTCCAACCAAATCAAGGACATGGTGTCCTAGGTTCGAATCCTACTTTCAACCAATCTGACCTTACCTACGGGGGAGGCAGGGAGAAGACTCATCTCTCATTGAGAAGTCCAGGTGCCTAACCTACCTCAATGATACTCACACTCATCAAAAAGAATTAAAAGCCTTTCATGTTGAAGACACTCAGCTACTTTTCATTAGCATTGTGTGTGATTTGATCTGTCTTAACAAACTTGAGGCATGCATTGCATATTAGAAATTTCTACATTTTCCTCAACGTTCAGGAAGATATATCTAATCTTTGAAGAACATTTAACAGCAAAAAAAAGGTTGTTTTTGAGTTTAAAAACAAAGCTTATTCAGCAAACATATGTGGTAGAACAATCTAAAAGTGACAAATATGCACAGAAAACAGAGTATATAATTTATTCTGTGGTAAACAACAGTGCACAATTTCACCCAATACATAAGGCTCCCACTTAATGCGACATATGAGATAGAGTATATATCTCAGAAAATTGTATCACTAAATCAAAAGCATCACATCTGATCATTGCCAACACAGGACTTACCCGCAATTGAGAAAAAAGTGATTGACATCACATCAAAAACATGATTTCTTCTGATTTCAATATAATCAAAATATTGCAGGCCAACATCAATGGCCTACCAACAAATTAACACTAAATTTTATGCACCATGAACATCAAAACTTGGAATTCAACCCAGAGAATATTATTGCCTCACACCCAGACACCTATTTACGTTTGTTCTATACTTTTAGGAACTTACATGCATGAATACTTACACGTAAACAAAAGCAAGTTTATTTTCCAAGCATTTCTTCATAAATAAAATTCAGAATAAAATAACTTTGAAGTTGAAACTCATTCTCTCACAACATTAGTATAACTAACGATAGGTCTCAACTGTGCATCTCAATTAGCAATTTCCTAATAAAAAGCCCAGAGGGTCATTTATCATGTCCTAGAGCAGGGAATTAATTACCTGATAAAAATCATAATTCAATATAAAATGCACTCAAGATAATTAAGAATATGAGCAAAAGTGGATTTTATGTAGATATTTGGGTACTTAAAAAAAAAAGTTCAGAGTGCAGCATGATACACGGTAGTATACCATCAGCATAGTTTGGAGTTGTTTTTGTTCCATAAAAATGCGGCTCATCTGTCTTGTCAACGTGAAACGTACAACATAGCCACCTCCGCATCTTATCTCTCTTCCTCAACAATAAGTAACCTTCAGATTTTGTCTTCTCAAGTCGCATGAAATAAAGAAAAGATGGGTGTGCCTGTATAATTGTAACCAGAGTTAGCCAGCTGAGTATCACCACCTAAGTCAACTACAATTTATAGTCTCTAAATCAATAGAGTAATAATTAGATGAAACACAATTTTCTCAACTACATCAGACAAATCTTCATGGACAGAAATAAAAAACAAATCATTTAAAATGTTTACCGTATGGTTATGCTTCTGATAATCGCCCTCCATAAAATAAACCAAGCAAACAGAATCGAAAATTTCAAAGGAAGTAAAACAAGAACTGAGAACTAAACCCTAGATTTAAAACTAAGACAGAAATATAAAAATAAAGAAAAACAATCGATTCACAAGAAAAGGAATAAACTAACATTAATCGAAACAGACGACCAACTAAAGATCAGAAACCACGATATTGTGAGACTACAATAACAAAACAAACAGAAATGAGATGCAAAGTAGGCATCAGAAACAGATTTGAATGCCAAAAAATAGTTTGAAATAGATTTAAAATATTAAACGAATTGAAATTGCATCCGAACACGATCCATGAATCGTCAGAAACAAGTAGCTGTCAATACACTCCAAGCTAAAGAAGGCAAAGAAGCAAAATTTCACTTGATACAAACAATGACCCCACAATAAAAAAATGCTATAAATTATAGAAGCCACGAGACTTAAAGGAGACATCGATAAAAACAATTACAGCTCATCATCCAAAAACAGCACCATGAATCAGCTGTAGATCACCGAAAATTACGGATTTACACCAATGCAGTAATTTAAAACACAACGATAATACCTGCGTATCCACTTTCTCACTTAATATCTAGGGTTTCTCTGATAGGCCATTATGTACATTAATCTGTTGCTTGGTGCCTGCAAAAGAGGATGTCAGTGGGTATTGCTATTGGGGGCATAAACTTTAATTGAGGAAACAATAAATAAGGGAGGCCAGTTCGCACTGCGCGGAGACGGAGAATCCCAGCTTCGTTTTGGGCGTCTCCTTGCCTTCGAGCAAATGGCCATCAGCTATTAATTTTCATGGACATGGAGGAACCACGAAACATTTTAGAATAATTTATTTAAGGGAAAATTAATTTTTAAAATTTTTTTATTTGACATTTTGAGCACGAAAAAAAAATTAATTTATGATCTGGTGCTCAAAACACTAGAAATCATGAAGAATATGTGAACAAATCACAAAAACATAAATTTCTTTAAATGATACCTAACATATATAGAGAGTATATGTTTTAAAAAAATAAGAGTATAAACAATATATGTTTTCGAAAATGTGTAAGAGTGTTCAAGGTATATATTTTCTTAAATGTATGAACATAGAATAAGTTTTTAAAAAACATATGATTGCACATAGAATATGTTTTTCAAAGGTATATGCACATCATATGTTTTCTCAAACATTGCATTGATTAGAATATTATATTTGAAAATAATTTTTCCATTTTTTTTTTATTTTTTATATGTACATATATGAGTTTTTTTGTGTGCTAAGAACATTAAAAAATATATATATATATTCTAAGAAGCTTAAACATAACTATTTTTTTACATCCCTATTGCATAATTTTCCATTTATTTATTCGTTCTGATGAAAATAATCACATTTCTATTCATTTTCATGAAGCTTATTATTTTGTGTGTGTGTGTGTGTATCTACAATGAAACACACTAACCACGCGTATATTGGTGGGCATTCCCAAAGTATTATTATATTCTAATCAGACTAATACTAATATAATACATACAAACACATATATTTCTTTCAAATATAAAGAATAAATATGAATCACATAGAAATGGATTGCCATCTTAATTGGCTAGTGTCACATTTTTTGCAACTTTTTTTTTTTTGCAATATGGCAACACATTTTCTGAGACATCAATTACTTGTCAAAAACTAATAAGTTTGATATATGGGATGCACACAGTTTAAAAATGGTGGTAGTGGAGATGTTCTATTCTTTTTGCTTTATATTCTCAAATGACCAGGTAATTCATATGAATTATTGGTGAAACTACCTCTAGATAAGTGATTGCATTATACAAAATTTTTATACACCACATAGTTTCTCATAATTATATGTTCTAGAGACGACATATATAATAATTATGGAAAATTATTAATTATTCCCAATAAAAAAGCATTTGCAAAAATTAAATTTGTGTATGCATATTTTTATGCATAACTAGATGATAACTAATGGTATGGTAGTCTGATCGACAAAAGAGAATGAATGCTCTAACCTAAGGACATGGGTTTGAACCTTAGGAATGTTAAATATGTTCACTAGGGAACTTGTCAAATCACCTTACATGATATTGAGAGAGAGGTTAGAGGGAATCAAATGACTCACTTGCTTTGACCTAGGGCCCTGAGATTCATATATGAGTCAAGGAATAGTATGAGTTGGATTTGGAGGAAAACACAAAAAATTGGACAATACAAATTTATGGGCGGAGAATTTCATACTATTATTGTGAGAAAAAATTGTAGTATCAAATGACTCACATTCATCACTCATGATTGTTTATTCTAGATCTCCTTGTGGTAACTCAATGGAATCTATCTTGCCAACATCAATGGAATCTTGTACTATTCATAAGGCACCTCCTACTATTAAACAAGATTATGATATCCAAGAACCAAGCAAACATCTTTGGATAAACATCTAGAAGAAGATTTGACACAAAAATCTTGATAACCAAAAAAATAACATAGAAGCATAATGTAGATTGAGCACAAATTGAATTCCAAACTTTAGTGACTCAGTCTATGGTTAGCTAAATTCTATAGAAGTTCAAGTTTAATATTGTAAAAACTATAAATTTAACAAATGAGCAAATGAGAGTTATGTGAAAATGTCCAGAAGGGAGAGAAAACCTAGAAACATTTAGTCACATGGTAAAAAAGCAAGTTTAACATATCGAATGCCTCAAGTAATTTTAAATATTTTTAAAAAGAAGTTTAATATTATTGATAAATTATCATATCATAACCTAAGGTTGAAGATACCAATTTCAAATATCTTTATTCTACCATTGCTTGACAGAAAAATATCAATAGATGATCTAAATAAATTAAGTTTTATCATAGTCAATAATTTCACAAACAAATCAATGATATTTTTATTTATACATACTTTCTCTAATATATAGATTTTTCGTCTAGAACATCTACAATTTATTGATATCTCATGTTTATGTAATAACTATAAGCTTTTTTATTCATGATGGTTCTTTTTAGGTTTTAGTAGCTGCGATAAACACAACCTCATTGGTGGACATTGCTATGCAATTTTGAAGCTTAGATTACCAATATACACATCATCTCCAATGGTTATTACATAACCCAAGATTAACCTCTTTGAATTAAAATCACTAGTCACATTAGAATCAATGTATCTGAGAAAAATGAGCTTTCTCTTGCTAAGACATAAAGATAGCTAAGAGATACCATGAAATATTGAATATGTCTTATGATAGATCTCACTATTGTACAATAACACCTACTCAAGTCAAAGAGAAAGCAACCAATGACATAGATGGTATGAGTGATATTCAATTTGGTACATACAATAAAATACATCAAAATATTGATAATCGATTCATATATTTTCTCATGTATTATTTTTACTCATCAATCTTAAGATAATACTTGATATTTTATATTATTCATAAAAAATTGCTTGGCTAATTAAGTTTTGATTTGCTTAGTCCATTTAATGAAAAATCTCTCAAGAATTATCTTCACATAATATTCATGAGATAACTAGATACAATTCGAAAATCCATCTCGAATGATGCTTATTCTTAAAATTTAATAAATTAGGATTAAGTCTTTCATAAAAAAGGATTCTCTCAACTTCCCCTTCAATTTATTCATTTTTTCTTTATTTCTACTAATGATCAACATATCATTAAAATATAATAAAAGAATAAGTTGAACATTATTTGACTAATGATTGATAAATATATAATGATCACAAAAAGTATACTTAAAGAGATGAGACTCAATATATAAATAGCTCTTCTTGTATCACTACCTTATAGTGATATAAGAAGCAGGATGCAGATGTTCCCTCAACAAGTCCAGTAGGGTTGAAAAGCCTAGAGGAGGAGGAAGAAAAAGACTCCCCCTCAGAGGAGGGTCAAAGGTCCCTGGAAGACCCTGTAAAGGTGGAAGCCCCATCTGCCTAGCCATAACTAAGGAAGAAGACAAATTAAAAAGATGAGGATGGCTTTATGATGGTGAAGGCAAAAACGAAAAAGAAAGGCCCTAGCAATAAGGAGGGTCCTTAGAATCTCAGAAACAAATGTCGGACCAATGTAGCAATAAAGGACTTTGTCCAATATGGGCTAGCATAGGTGGTTTTATGGGGTCCTCAACCTCATAAAAATGAGGTTTTGAATTTTGGTTTTTTAGTTCGGAGGTCCTTCTATTGGAGTTATAAATGATGGAATAGGAAGAGTACAATTGTACTCTCCCATGCACATTTATTAAGGGTCATTTGGGGAGAGGTGGTGGCACCTCTAGTTGGGTTTTCTTGGTTGATGGCATGGTTATTTGTGGATGGTATATGCAATGGAGAAAATGGGCAAGTAGCTGGCTGCATGAATATTAATATAATAAACTAGAAATAGTATGTGAAAGTGAATGTTTGCATGGGAAGCCTACAAGAGCCTATTCTAACTCTCTATCTGGCAATACACTATGAATCTGTTGTAAGGATAGATCATGTTAATTGATATAGGAGATGTGATGTATATAGGGCAATGAATGCTATTGTAAGGGGAAAAAATCCAAGATGTAACTTAGTGTAAAGTGTAGTTCCATGAGAAGAGATTGGTTGATAAGCTCTCGGGTCAAACCATAGAGGATGCATGGGGAATTGTGTGCTACAAAGCTAAATTTTAAATGAAAATGGTCACTGGAAAGTAATGGAAATGGCAATGGGCATGGACTTGCCTCAAGTGGGCTATTGCACAATATGTATGAATCCACTGATGGATACATGCGAATGCATGGGATGCTAGGATCCATTCATGGGAATAAGGGTGGAATATGTGCTAAAATCATTTAATAGAAATTACATGCTAACCTGGAGCTACGTAAGGGAAAGAAAAAATAGGATTTGAAAGGAGAGTAATGTAAAGTGTGAAATATTATACGAGAGATGGAGAATTCAATGTAAGGGAAACAAGCATCTGCTGGAAGCCCCTTGTGGTGATTCCATGCAAAGTGTATGGGATGTGTATGTACTATATGGGGTGGATGTGAGAGAAAGGGACTCTATTGTAAGGGTAACCTTGTAATTACGCATGGAGAGTACTACCTAAAATTGTGCATAATACATAAAATCAATGGGGGAAACATAGAAGATTTGAAGGGCATCCTAATGAAATTCTTTACAATAAAAAACTTGCTAAAATTGTATGGGGGTCATCTGGGGTTCACGCATGCATGGGGACTATAGTTTGGATTTATCACTGGGTAATTCTATTTAGTTATGTAACTATAAGGAGTTGCATATGTGAGAAGCTCCTGGAATAATGTAGGGTGGTTTTGGGTAGTTAAGATTATTGAATGTGAATGTAATGCTAAGAGTGAAGTCCCTTCATATGAGAGATGGGGAAGCCACTATAAGGGTAGCACTGTACTAGAAGCAATTTGTAATAATTAGATCTACGGAGAGAGCAAATGTGTAATATATAATGTTAAAAGAGAGGCATCACCATGTGTGGGAAGGGGAACACGTTGTAAGGATTGTATATGGGTCGTATAGAATGTAAGGGTGACATATGTGATAAGGGTGGAATATGTGCTAGAATCACCTGAAGGCAATTTCATGCAAGTCTGGAGTGGTATGTGGGGTTCATAAGCTTGCTATAATATATGCTACGTAACTACAAAATGGATAACTACATTCGAATGCTATGAAGAGGAGGTTAGTCGAACCAATTATGAAGACTTGCTTCATGGAATATTAGAGGTTTTAATTGTCCTCTCAAACACAAAGAAATCCTTTGGATGTTTAATGCCTATCGGATAGATATTTTCTGCATCATAGAGGCCAAGTTGAATAATGAGAAAATAGCCCGACTCATTAAGATAAAGTTCAAGAAATATAATACACTTGCCAACTTCTCTACTCATAGTAATGGCAGGATCCTAGTCCTATGAGACCGCCAAACCACAAGAATAAAAATTATCTCTTCTATGCCGCAGCACATATATCTTCAGGCGTGGGATAAAAGAAGTGGATTATCCTTTAAACTCTCTATAATATATGGCCTACACTCTATTGCTAACAAGAAAGTCCTTTGGCAAGACTTAACATAAAGAGGAATGATGGATGACTCACCATGGGTTATAATGGAGATTTCAACTCCTCGCTTTTGCATCTGGATAGAGTGGGAGGCAGAGTAGTATCAAATTATGAGTACCGAGATGCCCTCAATTGCATTTCAAATCTAAGTCTAGAAGATCTACCTTCGACTGCAAATTTTTTCACCTAGACCAATGGTAGAGTTTACAACAAAATAAATAGGGAAATGGTTAGCGATGAGTGGATAAACCTGAGATTAAATAGTCATGTGAGATTCTTAGCCCCGGGAGTCTTTTCGGATCATTGTCCATTAGTAATAATTTCTGAACTAGATGACAAGCAAAAAAATCCCTTTGAAGTTCTGCAATATGTGGCTCTCTCATAAAGAGTTCACTCCTACACCATTAAGAAGCTAGAAAAAAAACATCAGGGGGTCTTATATGTTTCAATTAATTAAAAAGCTGAAAACATTGAAAGATCCCTTGAAGAGACTGAACAAAAAACATTATGCACATATTAGCTCAAGGGTGGCCCTCTCACTAGGAAAACCCTCCAAGAGCTCCTATCCAACATTCTAAAGAGCCCCAACCAGGTGCTAAAGGAGGAGGAAATTTCTATCAAAATAAAACTAAGGAAACTTAAAGAGGCAGAACTATCTTTCTAAGGTAAAAAGATAAAATAAACTACATCAAACAAGGAGATAGGTGCACTAAGTTTTTTCATGTCCTAATGAGTTTGAAATTCCAGAAAAGCAAGATTGTGGCTATAGAGATGGAGGATGACAACTGTACAACATCTAAGGAAGACATAGTGGAAACCTTTGTTACATACTACAAAGCTCTTTTAGGCACTTCAAGCGAGTAGAAAAAATAAATGAACAAATTTTGAGAGTAGGCAGAGTACTTCAACAAGAAGATAATAAACTACTCTCTCTATTCTTCACCTTCGATGAGATAAAGGAAGCACTTTTCATGATGGGTAATTCTAAGTTGCTTGGCCCCGACGAATACACAGTAGAATTCTTCAAGTTCCATGGAGTGAGATTAGAAAGAATGTAGTCAAAGATGTTAATAGCTTCTTCAATTCCGGAAGAATGCTAAGACAAATAAATCATGCTTATATATCTTTGATACCGAAATCCTCATACGCATCCACGGTTAAAGACTACATGCCTATATTGTGCTGTAATGTAATCTACGAGATTATTGAAAAGCTCATTGCTTCTCGTTTAAAATCAGTGATGGGTGGCATAATAAATCCAGTCTAAGGAGCTTATGTGAAGGAAAGGTTGATTTCTGGTAATTTTCTCATTGCAGAGGAATTAATTAGAAGATACGCAAGGAAAATGATCTCTCCAAAATGCTTCCTTAAAATAGACATACAAAAGGCATTCGATTCTGTTGAATAAAAATTCTTGAAAGAAGTTCTTCATATACTAAACTTTCCTTCATGATTTATTAAAATCATATATGAATGCATAAGCACTACATCATTCTCTATTGCCATAAATAGCCAATTTCATGGATTCTTCAAAGGTAAGAGAGGGCTTAGGCAAGGAGATCCTATCTCTCCTTACCTTTTTGCCCTTTGTATGAAATATCTCTCAAGATAGTTAGTTGTTGCAACGTCCTCGAAATGTTACTCATTCCATCCTGGATGTGCACCTCTCACAATATCTCATTTTATGTATGCGGATGATTTTGATTGTATTCTTTAGAGGTGATTGAAATTTATTAAACATCATTTTTAATGTGTTAAATGATTTATTGGTTGTGTCAGGCTTGAATGTCAGCTCCTCCAAATTGAATATCTTTTTTGAAGGAGTGGGACAAAGGCTTAAATTATATATTCTGGAAAATCTAGTTACAAGGAGGGCACTCTTGCATTTGTTTTCTTGGAGTTCTCTTATCGTCAAGCTGCCCAATATCTTTTCAATTTTCGGTCCCATTGAACAAAATTTCTTCAGCCATTCATCAATGGGTGGGTAAAATTCTTTCAATAGTGGGAAGATTATAGCTTCTTCGCATGGTGGTACAAGACATCGAAGGATACTAGTTCTCAGTATTCCTTCTGCCAAATTATATTATAAAGAAGATTGATAATGCTTGCAGAAGATTCCTAAGGGGTGGACCTAAAATGGAAAGATATAGGCCCAAAGTTACTTGGGCCAAAAGTATGCACTTCTATCCCTATTGGAGGCATTGGACTTCTAGACATTTCTACATGGAACAAGCTTTCTTTCTTAAGACTCTTTGGAGAATTATTAATAAGGACATACTTAGGATTAAGTAGGTCCATCATGTGTATCTTAATTCATAGAATATACGGGACTACCACAAACTCAAAGGAGACCCCCCCCCCCCCCCCCCCCCCCCCCCCCCCATTAGAAAGCCCTCATTTCAATAAGAGACATCCTCATTGAGAAAACTGGATCAAAAGAGCAAGCGAAAGAGTTGGGCGAGAATGGAAGACTAATTTCTGGAGCATATAATTATCTTATGGGAACTGGCAATATAAAAGCAAAATCTTGGACAAAAGCAATATGGATGAAGTACCACATGCCCAAGCACGCAATTTATCTTTGGATCGTTAAGCACAAATGACTCAGAACGAAAGATCAGGCATTTTCAACGTCCGATAACACATGCTGTGAATTCTGCTATTGTGCAAAATCCATGGACCATATGTTTTTTATTTATAGCTATTCATAAGTTGTATTGATAGAACTCAAAAGTTGGATTAGAATAAAATGTAATATTGAATCTTTATCAGCCATCTTCAAGGAAATGAAGACCAACCATGCAAAGGATAGCTCAACAAATATGGTATGGAAAGTAGCATTTGCAGCTGCTGTATACTATATTTGGAGGGAGCGAAACATGAGATTATTTGAAGACAAAGCCCAAGATGATAAAAATTTAGTTAGGAAAATTAAAAATTGAAATTTATATTATTTTCAACAAAGAGTGTAGTAGTTTGAAACTCATGTAGATGTACATAAATTTTTGGTAGTGGAATCTTGTTACTTATCAAAAAAAAAAGAAGGGAGATAAGTAATTTGTCTCTCGAGAACAACCTTGTAGATTATTAGCTGATTTATTATCCTTTCGAAGGTATTCATGTGTATTACTAATTGACTACCAACTATATATTCTAAATTTACTAAACATATAATAATTAAGATTTTATTCATTAATTTATTATTTTCAAGCATAAACTTTAGTTTCTATTACAATATAATTATTCTTATCTTCTAGGAGACACAGTGATGAAAATTCATTTCAATCCACTGTCAAATAATAGAAGTAGCTCAAAATACAAAGCCTCTTATTCTTGATTATTTAGGACTTTAAGTTTTGACATACCAATGACATAGTCATATAACTACTTACTAATGAGAAAGTCTTTCATTCTATTTTTTTTTTCAAATATAATAATTAGTTAGATCTAATTTAAGTATTATAGAATGATCCTTAATGATAATGGTAAATTAAACTCAAAATAGATATCTAGAAATATGACAAAAAAATTTAAATTAATGATTTCAAACCTTTGATAGCAATATTTTTATATCTAATATTGTAATACAACTTTTTTAGGGATAATTTGGTGGGGTAGAACATTAGTGGTTTAAAATTGCCTTCATTTAAAATCTTTTTTTTTTTCATTTTAAACCATTAATTTTAATTTTAAATGGTTACCAGAAAACAAGTTTTAATGAGACAATTATGTTTTTGATGACTAGGAAACAAATTGCTATAAGAGAATAAAATTTTGATAATTAATATCAGGGGAATGAAAACATTTAAACATAAATATCATAATGGTTTCTTTTTGATGCCTTTGGTTTTGGATGGAAGAATTTTAACTGTTTACTTAACTTCCTAGTATGTTATGTCTTTTCATAAAATGCAAGCTCTAGTTGTAATTTTAGAGAGGAAGGAAAGATAAAGATTGCACTTTCTAATACATTTACATGTTTATGTAAATTAAAAGTTCTCTAATATGTCTAAGAGAATTAGGAGGAATAAAGAGCATAGAGAGAAGAGAGCATGAAAGAAAAGAGAGTGTGAGAGAAAAAAAGAAAGAGATGGGGTGGAAGAGTTAGAAAGAGAGGAAGACAATGAGAGAGTGAAATAGAAGAGTGACAGAGAGAGAAAAGAGAGAGGCCATGAAGAGAGGAGAGAGAGAGGAGATATAGAAGACAGAGAGAGAGAGAGAGAGAGAGGGAAGGAGAGAGAGGAGAGAGAGGGAGAGGAAGGAAAAAAGATAAAAGAGAGATAGAGAGGAAGCAAAGAGAGATAAAGAGAGGAAGAAGAGGGAGAGATAAAGAGAGAAGAAGAGGGAAAGATAGAGAGAATGAAAAAGAAGAGAGATAGAGAGAGGAAAAAAGAGGGGGAGAGAGGAAGGACATATGAAAAGAAAGGGGGAGAGGAAGAGAGATGAGAAAAGTGAGGGGAGAGATGGAGAGAGAATGAGAGAGTGAGAGAGAGAGAGAGAGGTGAGTGGGAAAGAATAATATATTTTTGTTTGTGAAACAAAAAGTCAAAATAAATTAATTTTAAAAAATATTATTTTAATCTAAATCATAAAAAAAGATAATCATGCATGCGTATTTTGGGTATTCATCAAGTTCAAAATCAACATTTTCTCTTAGCAATTTTCAAAATTTTTTACCAAACCTACTAATTTTTTATCTTCTATTCCCTTAATACTAATTATCTATTCTTTCCTAATCCTAAAACACAAATACAACTATAAATTCAAAAATATTTAAAAGTTACACACACACACATGAATGTAATGCACTTTGAACATAATCAAAGACTTATTTATAGTTACATAGTACATAAATAGCCACACAAATATATTATGTACCAAATAATTAAATTACTACAATATGTAATTAATGGTAAATTAATACATAGCATAATATCGAACTTGTTTTGAACATCAAATGTGCCATGAATGTATGAATGCTATTCTTTAGTATTGTATGTTCCACGTGAATGTTAAAAAAAAATCAAACTTGCAGAAAAGCTGAACACAACATATAATGTATAGTATAACACAGTCGACATCAGCATGTTCATGACAAGAAGGCATTTTTTAGCAAAACAAAATTAACAAGTCAATGATAACAAGTCCACAACAACAAGATATTTGTAAGCAAATATAATCCATAATAGCAAGTTCATGACAATAGTAATTGAATCACATAGTAGTATTGGTTCACATGGTAATAAAAAAAACTATGAAATATAATATATCACCACCCAATAGTAGATCAACATGCATAATAGGAAATATGTTTTCTCATTATGCCACTTTGATGGTTCGATCCAACATGTAGAACACGCGCGCGCGCAACTAGTCTCTCATTGAAGTTCATAGTAGTGATAAATTAATATATTTTCTCCTTGGTTTGGGTTTGTTGATCTATTATCATTTTGAGAAATCTACAATTGAAGTATGATAATTCTACTTTACATTGTAGTTGTCTCTCTTTCACCATTACATACCCTCCTTCACATATATTTTATTTTAGTTTCTAACTTGTCATGCTTCATTCCATTTGTGAATCTACAATCCCATTTGATTTGAATTATTTTCAAATGGTATTAAAATTATGTTCATTTTTTTTTGAGTTCCATATAGAAGTTAAGATGAGTAGAAAGGTCACTTTGGAAGAATTTTACTTTACTCCATGGAGAGGTAAAATGGAAATCTTTTTATATGTGAGAGTTAAACCCTTTGATCTTTACTAAAGTAAAAATCCTTTTGACAACATTGATGAGGAGTGGTCTTTAATTCATAGAAAAGTATTTAAATACATAAGATAATGAGTTGATGATAATATTCTCATTCATGTTAGCATATAAAATGATACTCACCTTTTATAAATCAAACAATAAAATCTTTATGCTATAAAAAACTAAGAATAATAAGATTTACTCAATGAAATTGCTGATTCTATTAAATATAATGTGATGATACATCTATGATCGATCACTTGAATACCTTCCAATGCCGCATACATTAGTTGGTTACCATGAGAATAAACTTTGATAAGGAAATTCAAGGGTTATGACACCTGAGTATTCTCTTGACTATTGGAAATTTTAGATTTTAGAAATATATTTTTTGACATAAAATGTTATCATTATGAAACAAAATGGCATAGTAAAAGATCTTGCTATGTGTGAAAAAAGGATGACTAAATTGAGATAAACTCAAAAGGAGAAAGAGATAA
The DNA here is from genome assembly GCA_029783825.1 of Sapria himalayana. NCBI lineage: Eukaryota > Viridiplantae > Streptophyta > Magnoliopsida > Malpighiales > Rafflesiaceae > Sapria > Sapria himalayana. The sequence continues at coordinate 2,215,005 of JAREIK010001258.1, read as the reverse complement.
TGAAGATGATTTTACTTCTACATATGTAAATGATTTCCATCTTCATGATGATATTATAAACATAACATCTAATAATTTAAAAGAGGTTATAGTCAATGGAGCAACCACTCGTGAAACATACAAATCAAACATGTTATTCTTTTATAGACCTATAAATTATGGGCATGTTACTGTAGATAATACTGATGTTTCTAAAGTTAACTAAATGAGTGACGTGTGCTTAAAATTCCACAATGACACGAGTCTCCATTTTTAAAATGTAAAATGGACTTTTGATTATGTTTAAACTTATTTCTACTAGCATACTTGATGATGACAAATATTTTAGAAATTTTGGAGATGATAAGTTAAATTTATCTAGAGGTTCAAAAATTATTGCAAGAGACTCAAGGGGCTCAAATTTGTATTTACTACATGTTGGAACTTTAAAGGATTCCATCAATAATTGGAAGTCAAATTTTAGTTAATTTATAACATAAAAATTGGATCATGTGAGTAAGAAAGATATGATACAACTATCTCTCCCAAATCATCTTCTTAGATTTAATGACAACCTCTAGAAATACAACCACTAATGTCTAGAAAATAAAATAGAGTGGCCATTCAGTCCTCATTTTCCTAATTTTGAATATAATACCCTCTTGATTTTGTTCACTTAGATTTGTGTGGCCCATTAAAGAAATCTCCAAGAGGGTTTTGATATTTCATCACCTTCACTAATGATCATTCTATTATGATACGAGTTTATTGTTTGAAATATAAAGATGAAGTATTGAATGCTTTCAAAATTCCTTGTTCTAGTTGAAAGGAAATTTGGCAGAAAATTAAAATGATTTTGAACGAGGATAAGGAATAATTTTTTGAGACATTTAATATGTCTTGCATGTAGCAAAGTATTACTTATCAATAAATGCCTCATGATACACAACAACTGAATGAGGTTGCTAAAAGACTAAGTAGATCCCTAATTGAAAAAGTCACATGTGGGTGTCCCAACCTAGCCTTTCTAACTCTTTTCATAGGGAAGTTCTCTTTATCATTGTTCATGTGTTAAGCTTATTCCCCTTAGTTTTCCTTCATTATGAAATACTAATTGAGTTTGATATGGAAGAAAAGTCTCATATTATTATTTATGTGTATTTTCTTGCAAAGTTTTCATACACACATCTAAAGACAAGAAATCCAAATTAGATATCAAATGTAGTCAATGTGTTTTTATTGGAAATGGTATCAATGACTTTTGGTATAGACTATACAACCCTAAAAAAGAATCTCATTATAAGTAGGAATGTAATATTCATAGATGATTTTTATTAAAATATTTTGGTTTGCAGATCATTTGAAATTAAGATTTGACTCCTAGTCTTGATAGGGACCAATTAACAATCTGAATATATTGCTTTCATTTATAGTTCATGAAAAATAGTAAGTATTTCATTAGTAAATCAAATTGAATTTTGTTTTATAAGAGATCAATATGAGTTTTAATTCTTTCCAGCATCATATACATGGAACATATATAATTTCTAATGCTTCATATAGAATGCCCCCATTAATATTAAAAAAAAATAAATTTCAACTTCTTGAATTATTTAATGAAAGTTTCATCCATCAAAGTTATTCAACTTGGAATACTCTAGTTATCTTTATAGATTACTAAGAATTAAATATAGTGATATAATGAGTAAGTTTTCTCTTCCAATAATTAATATTTTAATTGATTAATAGTAATGAACTACATTTTCTATGATTGATATGTGATCCATATATTATAAGTTAAAGATTAAATAATCTAACAACAAATTAATATTATTTTGATCTAGTTATCACCATTATAAACTCCAACTAATGTCATTTAGTATTCCAAATGTCATAACTATATTTGGAGATCTAATGCCTTTATCTAGATAAATTCATCATTATATTATTTGGAATTATTCTATCATACTTTAAATTATTTTAAGTAAATAATAAGTAGTTGGAAATAAATTTATATATTTTAAAAGATTAGTAGAAATGGTTACAAGCTAGCAGCATACCTTTAATATGGCCAAAATAAGAAGTTTCCTAGGCTTTACTAGAAATTATCAAAAATATCTGGAGCATTTCTAGATGATTTCTTCTATGGTCGCATATCCTATGGTGGTTTTATCAAATATCCTATACATATTCATGAAATAAGGGACCTACTTTGACATCGGGGTCCCAAGGCCCACATATAAGGGGCTGAAAGATAATAAATGATGGGGGGGGGGGGGGGGGGGGGGGGATGGGGGGGATTTAAAAAAACCAATATTTTAGTTTCAGAGGATTTGTAGCACATAGTGACATATTGAACAATAGGCTTGGATGTGTTTAAATATAAAATGCATCTTGATAATTTAAAGAATATAAAAAAAATACACAATTTATGAATTAGAATTAGCTATAAATGTACATGCTCTAAAAATTTTGAGACATTTCCCATTACCCATACGATGAGAAATGTGAAATTTACATAAACAATGAAATTTATGATACTTATTCACTTAAATTAAGTGGAATATAAGAAAAATATATGAATAAAAATAGAAAAAAAATTGTGATTTTAAAATTTTTTATCACCATTGTTAAGTAAACGTGATGATCAAAGCCTCAAGTAAGAATTGATAATTAGCATGAAATTGAATTTGAAATAATTAATAATTGAGTCTCAAATGTTGTTGAATATTGTTTAATGAGATACAATCACAGACTATTGTTAGTATGCAAAATACTAAATTTCCTTGTGTATTTATGGTAATATTGGACAATATGTAAGCATGAGAACAACTATAATTGGATCAATTTCATAAGTTTGGAGTTTTATTGTATTTTGATAAATAGTCATAAAATTAATATATTTTTTATAATGTTTGATGAGTTATGTGAGGCTTATTGATCAATTTTTCTATTTATTCTTGCTCAAAACACTACTTATTTAGTTATTACAATCTTCATATACCATTACTCTACTATCTAGTTAACATAATTATCAATCATGCAATATATAATTTGATGGAGTCATGACCATATTTATCTCATTATAATTAAAAAGCTATAATATTAATTTTATGTCATAGTAACCAAATACCACACTGGTGCTAAAAGTAGTAGTCATTTCATAACATCATGACTTTATCTTTACCAAGGCTTTGTATTCTCAAGATAGAACAATTATTTGTTCTCAAATTCATGATTTTTGAGCTACAAAAAATTTTTTCTTTAAAGAAAAAGTCAATGCGATTATCTAGCACAGTGACTTTTGGACACAAAATAATTTAGATGATATTACTCGAGTATGACTATTTTTAAGGTCATGACTCTTACCCTCAAGAGAAGGAAAAGTCATGACTTTTAGGTACATGCTAATTATCGATGCCATGGCTATTTTTAAGTCATGACTATTTTTTGTCTCAAGATAGAATAATTACCAATGTCATGGTCATTCCTAGTACCATAACCATTTGATTTATAAGAGAGACCAATGTCAAAGTTGCAATCATTCCCAATACTAAGAATTTATGTTACGGAGACAAAAAAAACAAGTTGGGAACATTCTCAACACTATGATATCATGTTATATAAAGATTATGATACATCCCAAAGTCACGGACAATTTCCAAAGTCATGAACTAAATCTCAAGATGCCATGACAAAAGTCATGGTATCTTCAAAGAGTTGTAACTTTCTACTTGTCAAAATTTCAGAGTATAAAAGATGATAAAAGAAAATAATAAAGAAATCATCATCTTAAAATATCTTCTTCTTCACCATGCACTAAGTCAAAGGAAAGCATATCAAACAATACTAGGAGTGGATTTTGATAGTCCTTATAAAATCCACAAGCAAACAAGAGAGTCAAGACATGCTAAACCTTAGAGTTTTGTGGCATGCTTATCAACCCCCTTATACGGTATATTTGGGAAAATCAATTAAAATAATATGAAATTAGGATTTGTGTCCTAGATTTTAATGAGGGTTGTCATTGGAAATATAAGATTCATGAGACTTCTTTTCTTATACCTCATGAATTTCTTTTTGATATCAAACTAAATTGAAGTCAAAGATTATGTAATTATGATTTATGTAATATATAAATAATTTTGTGATTAATTATCATATTTTATATATGTAATGAAATGAAAACTAATGGATGTGGTAATCAAATAGAACTTAAATTAGGGATTTAACTCTTATTAGGTTTGTGTGAATTTTCATGGTAAATGATGATAAGCAAATCATAAAACTCACTCACACATATAGATGGAAGAAAGTAACAACCTTTTCAACTATGATATATGAGACAAACCTATATATTAAAACTCAAAATTGAGGTATATTAATCATTATGAGTATGATGCTCACAAATTCAGAAGAATGAATCATTTTAGATGCAACTTTAATATACATGTATTAGAAGAACTAGTTATAGATTGATATGAATATTATTTAGAATGTTCACCTAAAAGGTTTACCAATAGTTTTGGAGGCATATCATCAATATGGATGATGGTGATAGGTAATCCATATGATGTACAAAAGTGGTTGGACTCAAAAGATGGTTATTTCCTTTAAGTTTTATTTACTCATATGGTTCCTACCAATGAGATTGAAAAAAAATATGTTAATTGTGAGAGTATGACACGAAGCTAAAAGTATAAATGCTTATAAATCATGTTAGTTCTTAATCTTTATGATATCTAAGACATGAGAATAAGAATATAGATATGAAGTATTGAGGGGACAACTACAAGGGGAACATTATTGGGATGAGCTCAATGATAATATTTACATTATATTCCATTAGGAAAAAAAGTTATTTTATAATAATCAAACCTTTATTTTGTATCACCACTCAATATAAATAGAATAATTTTGTATATGTATCATATGAATCAAGTAGAAAAATCCTAGGATAAAAGAGTCATACCAACATTTTTAAATATTTTTCTGACTAAAATTGTATTGTCACATTATATGTTAATCGAACTCCTAATATAATTTTTATAGGATTAATATATAGATGAAAGTCCTCTTTAATACTTACATGATCCATATACTTGTGGATATTTGTTATTGAGATATCCATGTCAAATAGCTTTTGAGACACTATCTAATTAGCAAAATTAAATAGCATAATTAAGTCATAATAAGTTTATAGTATCGTTGCAAGGGATTATTTAGTTTGATTAGTTAATATGAGCTAATTTTATTATCCTCAAGAAAAAATAAAATTTTAATAGTTTGATAGTATTAGTTTGATAATTTTTCTCAAATCCAATAGCTTATCTTATCATCTTGTTTGAATTTTGGAATTATTGTATCTTGTTTTTTCTATTCCATTTTTTATCCCACCAATCAAAAAATATAATATATAGCCAATCATTTAAGGAAAAACTCAATGTATTTACTCAAGAGTTAAAGGAGAAAAATGATGCCGAAGAATATCATTGGAGAAGAAATAAGATGAAAATGTTTGAGAACAACTCAAACTATAAATATGATGAGACCTATTATTCACTAAGTAGCAACTTATATTACACACCTCATGTTACCCTGAATCAATTCTATTATTAGCCAATAGTGATTTATAGATATTAGAGATCTATGAACCATGAAGCTAGCACATTCGATAATCTCTATCCAATCCCCAAAGCTTCATATCAAGATATGCTTAACTAGTTGCTAAAATATTTGAGAAGGGCGAACCAAAGGGAATAAGAGTAGTTGAGACAATTGGAGAATAACATTGAAATCACTAATCTTGGCATGTTTGAAAAATGTGTTGCATTAGGAGTTTCATTTGTTGATATAGAAAAAATTGAGGAAATCGAAGAGTATAATGAAAGTGTTATAGCAGAATTTTCAGTAGGTAATATAGAGATAATTGAGGATGAGAACCTAAAAGAAAAAATTAAAAGCACAATCTTTATTATGCAAGAAGAAAAAGAAAATGTTGAAATTTTTGTGACTGATAAATAGGAAGTTGAGGAGAACCTAGAATCTGAAGTTGAAAAGGTAATGACATTTTTGCAATGTCAGGGCAATAGAAAAAACAAAGAAAATTTGGTCTATCCCAACTATCCTTATAGCCGATGTCATCAAGATGACTATCTATTTAGCATCAATGATTGATACAAAAAGTACAAGAAAGAAAGAGATAAAAAATTATAAGGAGAAGTTATCTTGGATGGAAATGTTAGAATTGGTTTATACTAAAAGTTATTTATGATTATTTTCTTGATTAGCAACATTTTCTTATTTTAATAAAAAGTTTATTTTAATGAGTTGAATTATAAAAATGTTCTGTCCTTTATTATGTATGTGGATGATTTGGTGCGTAGAGATTAGCCTACACATAGAAGTTTGAATCATTGATATTTATCGAATATAAGTTTATTGTTTACATTCTAGATAGAATTGGATACCTTATTGGTAAGATTGTAGTATTATGGTGAATGGTAAAGTTCAAACTTCTAGTACTAGTACACTTGAGTATCTTGAATGGGACCGATATGATGTAATTATTTTATATAAACTTGTAAAAAAATACATCATAATTATTATAAGCATTGTTACTCTTATTCTTAAAATATATTTGTTAATAGTTGTTTTGATTCATAAAAGGTGGACTCAAAATAGATATAAGAACTCTATGAATTGGACAACTTTATCAATTATATGGTAAATATTAATTATTGATTGAATTTATATTTTGTCAAAAGGATTGATGATATAAATTTAATAAAACTTATGAGTCTTTATATTACCAAATTTTGTAGGTAGATTTTGATTTGACAATTCAAATAAATTAAGTAGAAAATATCAAGAACATAATTAAAGGTTGATTAAATTAGATTGTAATTTGATTCAATTAGTGGGTGTCTATAATCTTAATATGAGGAGTTTAATTTATGATAAGTAATAAGAATGCATAATATATTTAGAATAAGAGAGTGAGTGTAATTATAATATTGTAGTTATATAAATTATAATTAATGTAAATTATTATAGGAAATAATTTACATTAGAAGCCTGAGATCTTATTTGGGTCGAAGTGCCTTCTTAAACATTATCTAGAAATTATAAAAGAAATCTTATATTTTTTCTTTGTTTGATATATATGATTATACATAATAAGAATAATAAATTTAATTATATTCTAATTAAATTGATTTTGGAATTAAATCAAATTAATTTTATATGCATTAAATTCATTATAATTATTTATATTTATATTTATAAGAGATAGATTCTGATTTTAAATATTAAAAGAAACTGAATAGATTGAATTAATATAAATTAATATTCAGTTTTGGTTTTAAGATATATAAAAAGGATGACATTAATTCGTTGATGCTAATCCACTGTAGCATTATAATCTTCATAACACTATTTTGGAACAGAGGACATAAGGAAGAAGTCCTTCTAGCTGAGCTTAGTTTAAGAAGTTTCTTCTTGCTATGCTTACATGGAATTACAATAAAATAATTCCAATTAACAAGCAACATCAAATTATTTTTTTAGTTGTCAAATCCCTAATAATGGTATCGGAGGGAGATATGATATTTGTCAATGGATAGGTTAGTTTTTAATTATTTTTTAAGAACATATAATTGACTAACCTAAACATAGGCAAATTGGCCTATGTTTCCCAAGTTACATGTCCCGTCTATGACTATGAAATGACTCTTTGATTTCTTTTGTTTATGGGATGTATATTGCAATAATTTTGTATGTTTATTGCACATGGGGTTGTGAGTTCTAATCGCATTAAATTTTTATAATGATAGTGACTGAGATAGTAGTTGACATGACTGATAGAGGTGGTTGTAGAGGCTGACAGAGGTATTTATAAATGTAGTTTTGGCCAATGGTAGCACTGATGACATTTATATTTTCCGACAATAGTAACTAAGGATGTAGTCATGATCAATGGCAGTGCTGGTGCCATTTTTAGTTACCAGTGATGATGACTAAAGAATTATACATGAATGATGATAGTGCCAATAACATTTACAATTGCCGATGATGGTGACTATAGAGGTAGTTATGGCCAACAGAAGTGATGGTGACATTTTAGTTGCCGACAATAGTGATTATAGAAGTAGCCATGATCAATAGCATTGCCGATGAATATTATTATTGTTGATGATGATGACTATGGAAGTAGCCATGGTCAATGGTAGTACCAATGTCATATACAATCATCAGCAATGGTGACTATGAAAGCAACCATAGCTAATGGTAGTGTCGATGACATTTATAGTTATCAGTGATGGTCATTATGGATGCTGTCATGACCAATAACCCTACTGGAGACTATTTTCAAAGCTGGTGAAAATATATGTAGTGGTTGATGCATCCAATGGTGGAAGCATTGAAGATGGTCGCAATCTATGGAAATGAAGAGGGTAGATCTCATGGTAGCAACAACTAGAGATGGTGAAACTCATGGCGGAAGACACCAATAGTGGTGGAGTACACTGTTGGAATATTAAATGTTTTAGAAAATTTAGGTTAGATTCCAATCTTTGTTACTATGGACACTGCTCCAATCACATGCAACTAAACCATGCAGATTTGCTTGGTTTAAGGAACCTCCTATAAGTAAGGTGCCCTAAAACCTACATAGCCAAGTATTATTGACGCATAGATATATGTGATGCTTAGTCATAATGTATTTATGACATGGTAATACATGTGGCATGATAGTATATGTGACATGGTAGTATTTGTGGAATGATCTTATGTTTGTGCCATGAAATTATATCTTTGGGCCAAAATATACACATCTTTTAATTAAAACCCCTAAAATTTAAAAAATATCCAAGTGAGCAAGAGAGTTCATTAATTGAATCCATTTGTCTCAATCATTAGTTTGAAAGTTATGTAGATATACTTAGCACAAACCACTATAAAGGTAATTCCATGGATTAATTAAATGAATCATTTCTCTATCAAAAGAATTCATTTGAGAGTCAATCAATTTAGAATTAGCTAATGGTTTATACTTAACTATATAAAATATCAACCTCTCTATTCGAGTCATTGTTATTATTTATAGGACTAAAGATAGTTAAATCATTAATTTAATAGTAGTCATCCTTCCATTGAGGCATACTATTTATAGTATGTCAAATTGATGACATATTTATATGATAATTATTTGAGGGAATCAATTCTTGTAATAGAATTCAAACTAATAAAGGTCATTAAAAAACTTTTCCAGGAAAATATTTTTCAACTCATCTCCACTATTCTCAAACAGAATAAATTGGATAAATTTAATTACATAGATTGGAAAATAAATCTTGACATTATTTTTGGCTAGTGAGAACTACAAATTAATGCTCATAGATTGGTGCCAAATATACTTAAATAAGGGGCGACTGATGAGAAAGCCAAGCCTTATAAGAAATGAGTGAAAGTTGATGAGATGTCTAAATATTTTATTTTGGTTTCCATGTCAAATGTACTCTAGCATCAATATCAATCCATGGTTACTGCCTATGACATGATGTTTAATCTCAAAAAAATAGTTGGGAATCAAACATGTTCTACTAGGTAGAAAGCCGTGGGAAATGTAATGAATATTATAATGACTTTAAACACCTTTATGAGATCTTGCTCTCGAGATGATTAGTCTTCTAAATGAACTAGAGATCTTTATAGTTGAGATTGATATGAACTCTCAGATTGATATTATTCTTCAATTACTACTAGACTACTATTAAAAATTTTGTCTGAATTTTAAATATGGTTGGAATTTAGCACAATTGCTTATGGAATTGGTATTGGCTGAAAGTATAAACAGAAACCATTTGAAGCATTTATAGCTGAAATAAATTTTCTAAACAAAAAGGAAAAAAGAAGAAACTTTAGAAGCATGCTCAAGTCCCATCAATAGATTCTAAGATATATGTGGGAGTCAAAAAGCTAAAAGAAAAATATTTTGACTGCAAGCACTCAGGACACTAGAAGAAGCAGTATTTGATTTAAATCAGCAAAGTGAAAAATTAGCATAAGTCTCAATTACTAGTGGTTGAAACATATTTAGTGGTGGTAATACCTAGTGTGTAGATACAAGCACCACTAATTATGTTTGTAATTCTTTTTAGTAGTTACGAAAAATCAAAAAACTAAGTAATGATGAGATTGATTTTCATATGGAAAATAATACTAAGGCAGAATCTTTTGGAATGAGAGTTTGTATACTTTAGTTTAAAAGAAATAATATTTTAATTTTAAAAGATTACCATTATGTACCTTCAATAAGGAAAAGTTTGATTTTAGTTTCTAGTTTGGTAAGAGATGAATTCTCTCTTTTATTCAATAATTTGGTAACAATTTACATGAATAAAAGGACTATATATTCTGGTACATTAAAGACAACTTTTATATTATTCAAACATTTTCTACTCAACTACAACAATGCAAGTCAAATAGCATCAATTGCTTACCACATAAGAGAAAAAAACATATAAATCTAAAATAGATTTTAAGATTGGTTAAAGATGGACCCTTTGGGTTCATTGAAAGTGGAAACACTTCTAGCATGCAAGTCCTACATTGAAGGAAAGATGACCAAGCATCCCTATGTAGTCTATGGCTATCAAGCCAAAGAGGCACTGAAGTTGGTTCATTATGATATATGTATACCCATGACAATCCAAACAAGAGGTAGTTTTGAGTACTTCATCACTTTTATTGATGATTATTCAAGATATGAATATATCTATTTGATGCATCATAAATCTAATGCCACTAAAAAAATTCAAAGATTTTAAGACAAATAAAGAAACATCAAAATAAATATTTTAAAATATCATGATAAGATTGTGGTGGCGAGTATCTCTTTGGAGAGTTTAGAGACTACTTGTTAGATGAAGAGATCACATCCTAATTATCCACACCTAGCACTCCATAGCAGAATGGTATGGCAGAAAGAAGGAATATAACTTGTATGAATACAATGAGGTTAATGATGAGTTATTCGAATATGCCTAACTCCTTTTGGGGATATGTATTAGAAACAACAACTTATGTTTTGAACTTGGTTCCATCTAAGTTAGTACCTAGAACTCCAACTAAATTGTGGACTAGGCATAAGTCTAGTCTAAAATACATTCATTTGTGGGGTTTCTCAGCACATATGCTAAAAGAAAAGATAGATAAGCTAGAAACAAACTAGAAGTTTTTTTCATAATGGAATACTCTAGAGGAACAAAAGATGGTTTTTTTATAGTCCAAAGGATATAAATGTCATCGTTATTATCAATGACTGATTCATATAAAATAATTATATAGCAAACCACAAACCCATAAGTAAAACTATTCTAGAGATATTTAGAGGAGATAAGCATGTCCATGCTCCTTCAATAATAAAGGAAATACCACATGGTGACATCTCCGATACCTCATTACCTCATCATAATGAGAGAATTATTTGTGATAGAATGGATATTGAATCTTGTGAGTCTATCATTAATATGCTAATAGTACAACCAGATGGTAGTGATCACAATGGTTCACATATATCGATATTTATACAGCATGTCACTGAAAACATATAACTAAGAGGAGTGCCTCATCATGGTAGGAGATTTATTCATCAATCCACATGGTATACACTCATGAGGAAAGTATTATGATATAATTATTTATGAGCTAGATATTGATCATGGAAACTATGATAAACTTTGAGATAAAAATGTTGAATGCTACAAAGGGTTATAGAATTATAATTATAATCAATATAATCCAATCATGTCTAAGACCTTGTATGACTACCTGAGGGGGTAAAACCCATTAAATGCGAGTAGATATATAAGAAAAAAATAGGGATAGATGATAATACTGAGACATCAAGATAGGCTTGTAGCAAAAGGTTTTACTCAAAAAGAAGGAATTAATTATGAGAAAACCTTTTTGCTAGTAACCATGCTAAAGTCAATCGAAATTTTGTTGTCCATTACAACTCATTATGACTATGAGATTTGTCAAATAGATGTGAAGCCTAAATTTTTAATAGACATCTCAAATAATATATCTATGTGATGCAGCTATATGGTTTCATAGAGAAAGACCAAGAACATATGTTGTGTAAGTTGAACAAGTCGATTTATGGACTAAAACTTGCATTTAGGTCTTGGAATACTTATTTTGATCAAATCACTAAGTCTTATGGCTATAATCAATATCAGGATGAATTTTGTGTGTATACAAAAGGTTGTGATAATAACTAGTGATGATGTCCAGTCAAAATTCTCGCTAATCAGCCTTTCCGTTGGGAGGTATGATCCCCTCCAACGGAAGGCAGCTATTTTTGAGGGAAAGGACTTGTGGCAAGCCTCCGTAAAAATCGAACTACTAGGAATCATACCTCCATTAGGCAAGGTTGGCTTCAAAACAGGACAGGAATAGCTAATACACAAGGAAAGGACAATAAAGATCGAGGAGATTACACTCCTAGGATGCTTTCTTCCAACCTTGCCTTTCAGGCCCGGGCATAAGCACTCTACCTGGCATCCTTGCCAAGAGTGATGAATTTAGTCTAGGCTGAGGTCCATCTTCCCTACAAGAAAAGTAGTGGCTATTTTCTTTTGTATTTTCCTTGGCTCATCATTGATCTATTGGCAAGAAAGAAGAAACTGTATCCAAGTCGAGCACAGAAGAAGCCGAGTACCGTGCCATGTCTTCTTTTGTTTTGTTTTGATTCATTTGATTTGTTCTTTGCTTATAGTCAAGAGTTAGCAACGAGGGGCAAGGTTTGCTCTAGCCTATGAAAGGAATGATTATCCCAGACCCACCGTTAACTTTGCTAAAGTAGTACTCCCGGGTAAGGACAGGTGGCATAGCGCAGTCCTCTTCGATTCAAAATCTATAGAAGAAAAAGATTGTCTTCTTTCTTTTTCACCTCTCATTTCGTTCAACTTGCTAGGGTTGGTTTGAAGCCTAGGTGGTCAGTGCACCCACGTGAAAATCAGAGCCCCTCATCTTGAAGCCGTTCAAAGGGCAAGCTAACCCCAATCACTGTTTATCCCTAGTAAGAATATTGACTAGTCTCAGTCCTACTGACATCCATTGCTCCTTCCTCTCCTTGCTTAGGGCTACTTCGTTCCACGCTAGCCAGTTTTATGTAAGCTGAACTCTATCTTAGTCATACTCTCAGCCTATGGTAGTTTCATTCCATCCCGCCTAGTGCCCAGTCATGCATTTTTAGTCTGAAGCTCAGCGCTTTCCTTCTGCCAGCCATCCGTAAGCCCTACCCTTTTTTTGGGTTAGAGCGAGTATGAAGTAAGGGAGGAAGGGAATGCCTGGCTGGGAAGGCAGTTGACTAGTTTGCTAGAGCCAGGGAACGAGCACTCATGGATTAGCATCGAAATGGAAGGCAGAACGAAGGACAGTGCTTCATACTTCCACAAGTGAGAATTAACTAGCAACTTCAGCTTCAATGGGACTCGGGGTGGTATATGCTGCATTATACTTGGTGGCCTTTTTTTTCATAACTCATACCAAAGACCAAAGTCAAAAAAGATCCTAATAGAATCAAGGCATTCTATCTCATTTGTTTTGTGTATTCTAGGCTGAGCTTCCACCGCCTTGGTCTTGGTCAGGGAATCACGTGCTTATTCTCTCTTTTCTTGGAGATAGGTTATAGTGTGGCTGGCAGTCATACGTTCCTTTCTCCGGTTATTGGTGGTTGATTCCTAGTGTGACATCGATCTTTTTTCTATCTCAGAGGTTGCGTATCTCAAAGATGGAGCCTAAACCCTTGCGCGGAGTCCTCTCTTCGTCTAATCACGAGGCCACATGGACTTTCCTCTAGGATTGATTTCTTTCCGTTAGATGCATTGGTTGCTACGTAGCTAACTACCGACCCCTCCATTTATACTGACCGGACATCCGGAGTTGTTGTACATCGCTAACGAGAGTACACATAGCACCTCAGAATCGACGGGCTCAATACTCAAATCTTTCTTTCTAGCCGCACTGCTTTCAAGAGTGGATCGAGGGTCGTAATCTCGGAAAGATATAAGATCACCGAGTAAATAGAACATTAAGTTCAAAATGTCACTTTTGATGGATCGACCACTATTCGAAATAGAGTAAGGCGGAGAACTTTTGTTCATTAGAGCGCCGGATGAGTTTGTTCCCCTCATTGAAGTGATAGTGACTTAGCTCTTCGAATGATCAAGACAAAAAAATGCTGGGTTACATTGGAAAAACCAACGCACATCATATTGACTTTCTCTTGCCCTTCTCAGGATAGATCCAAAAGGTTGGAGAGAGTGACTTTCTTAAATTCTCTTTTTTTGAAAGCTGCGCAAGGCGGCCCCCTCAGATCAAAACAAAACTACCCTTCCCCTTTTAATTTAAGACCATCACCCCACTTACTCTTCATTTGTGGATCGGGACCTGATGGCTTCTCAACAGGTGATTGAAAGAATAAACCATGTGATCCTATAACTCATAAAAAAATATGTAGCCCAGATGACTCGAAGCCTAAATGAAATTGGATGAATCAAATAAATAAGCTTTTTGATTGATTCACGGCACAACGAAGCCAAATTAAATAAAGGCAAAGCTTCTTTCTGACACTGAGTCATCATATTTGAGCTATGCTAATGGAACAGGAAAAGTTGTCAGAGGACCCCACCCCAAGCGATAACTTCCAATTGCTTAGGGGTTGCACTCTATCCCGCTTGGTGGACGAAATCTCCTTTTCTCCTTTCTTCTCCCATACGTCTTTGCCTTCTTTCCTATATGAAAGCAAATCTTCTCATTTCATGAAAACCCCACGGGCAGAGACATCAATTTCCATTATCTTTCTTCTGTCCAGCAAGATGATCAAAACATCTAGGATTCGGTCACCGAGCGACCCCTTCGACGCTTCTTCGCTGTATACAAAAAAAGGAAGAAAGGGTACTAGAAATTTGAGAGAGATAGATAGTAAGCCAAAAATGCTAAAATGGTGGGGGAATAAGAGTTGTCACGATAGGAAAAAGAAATGACTATAAGGAACCAACGATTCTCTCTTCTTAAACAACCTCTATCCTCCACCCTTAATCAACATTTGATAGATTATCCAACAATGAGCAATATGAGTTATTGGTGGGGGTTAGGTTCATTAGATGGTCTTTGTTTAGTCATTCAAATAGTGATTGGCATTTTTTTAGCTATGCATCACACACCTCGTGTAGATATAGCTTTCAACAGCGTCAAACACATTATGACAGATGTTGAAGGGGGCTGGTTGCTCTGCTATATGCATGCTAATGGGGCAAGTATATTTCTCATTGTGGTTCACCTACATCTTTTTCACGGTCTATATCATGAGAGTTATAGTAGTCCTCGGGAATTTGTTCGGTGTCTCGGAGTTGTAATCTTCCTTTTAATGATTGTGACAGCTTTTATAGGATACGTACTATCTTGGGGTCATATGAGCTTTTGGGGAGCTACAGTAATTACAAGCTTAGCTAGCGCCATACCTGTAGTAAAAGATACCATAGTGACTTGGCTTTGGGGTGGTTTCTCCGTGGACAATGCCACCTTAAATCATTTTTTTAGTCTTCATCATTTACTTCCATTTCTTTTAGTAGGTGCCAATCTTTTTCATTTGGCTGCATTGCATCAATATGAATCCAATAATCCATTGGATGTACATTCAGTGATGGATCAAATAGCCCCCTACCCTTATTTTTATGTAAAGGATATAGTAGGTTGGGTAGCTTTTGCTATCTTTTTTTCCATTTTGATTTTTTATGCTCCTAATGTTTTGGGACATCCAAACAATTATATACCTACTAATCTGATGTCCACCCTATCTCATATTGTGTTGGAATGGTATTTCCTACCGATCTATGCCATTCTTCGTAGTATACTTGACAAATTGGGAGGTGTAGCTGCAATAGCACCAGTTTTTATATGTAGGTTGGCTTTACCTTTTTTTAAAAGTATGTATGTGTGTAGTTCAAGTTTTCACCCAATTTACCAAGGAATCTTTTGGTTGCTTTTGGCGGATTGCTTACTACTAAGTTGGATCAGATGTCAACCCATGGAGGCACCATTTGTTACTATTGGACAAATTTTTCCTTTTGTTTTCTTCTTGTTCTTTTCCATAATGCCCATTCAGGGATGAGTTGGAAAAGGAATTTCTCAATCTTACACGGATGAGACACTGATCAGTGAAAATTATGACACCAACGGATGAGTTTGATAGTGGGCTATTAGGTCAAAGATACTCCTTTTCGTATCCTCGGCATGTCAGTTTAGTACTAGTGCATCCTAATGATATGCAAGAAAGAGCCCCAGTCACTTGTTCTAGCTTGACAGTGAAGCATTCCTAGTAAACTTCTTACCATCTCTCTTCCAACTTACCTATACCTCCCACCGGATAGTACCTTACAAAATGGAGTATAACAGCTATGCGGAATAAGAAAAATCCAGATAACCCCTATCCCAAAATAGCTTCCTTACAAGATGGATGTATATGAACAATAATTTCATCAGGCTTTACAGGTTCGAGTATTGGAAATCAAGTCAAGTCGTAGTCCTGCTATCCAACGTATCCATGGTCTCCCTCTCATCTCTTATGTATGAGACTTATTAACGGAATGGAAGGATGTTTACTGCCTTTCCCTCTTTCATCATTTCAAAGCTATATGATAAGAAAAAAGTTTAGTTTGGTTACCTAGTTGATTACTTTTGCACCTACACCTATATTAATGAAAGAAAAGAGAAAGGAAGAAAGCCTACATACTCGAGGTGCTAAGAATCTTGATTTCAAAGGCCGGAAGATAGAAAGAAGTTACTTTACAGTTACACACCTCTTTTCTGTCTTTCTTCCATGAATCCAAACTCTCTCTCTTCATTCAGCCCTACAATCTCTCTTATCCCTAGAGGAGGTCTTCCTCTCAGGTGCTTCCTGTCACGGTCAAGTGTAGGTTGAGTTGTAGGTTCTCCTATTTCGTATTTTGAGAAGGGTAGGTTTTTGTACTATTCGCTACTCACTACTACTAGCTTGCTTAAGAGGGCTTACTTATTTGTAGCTATTAGGTAGGTAGTGATTTAACTAGTCTCATTGTCACAGGGGGGGGGGGGGGGGTGGGTACATACTTTCACATACAAAAGGATGGAGAAGGAGCACAGGAAAGGGTAGACGAAAGAAGGTCTCTGATACAGGGATGGAGTGTGAAGACATCGGTTGAAGAGCTTAGTTTCCAGACTCAGTTAGTTAAAATAATCTGGGACTAAGATAAGAAGATTAGTTTCTCTTAATCACATCATGGGGCACATTCGTCTCGTCTATCGGTCCTTAGTTTTAGATAAATTGGTGGTAGCCACTACGTCAAGAGCAAATAGAATCGAAAGAAAAGATTTTCCTCGATGAGTTGAAAGTTTGTGACTCCTTCGCTTTGACCGTACCTTCTTTCTTTTGTAGCGAGTCAAAGTTTACAGATATCATTGATTTGAACCTTGACCATTTGACTGGTGGGAAAGAAAGTCTTAGCGCCAACCCACTAGATGGATAATCGACCCTAGGGAGAGACCCGATTCCGCTTGGGAACATCACTTCCTATAGTGGTAGGTAATTATGGGTTCTGCCACACCTAATTCCCCAGAAACGAGAAAGCATCACATCAATGAAGGAATGCAAGTGTAGTTTTCACCAGATCTCATGTCTGATTTCGACATTGATCTATTTGAAACAAACTGCCCTATGCTGTCCGGCTGTAACCATGCCGAATGGAGGAGGGGCAAGGGCAGACCACTGCTAGTAGCTGTAATTGGGTGGCATGCTATAGATCGGATCCTAAGTAGCTAGGACGAACCCTAGAAGACGGCCCTACCGGAGGAAGCGGGTAGGGTGAATCTTCGTAACAATTCTAACGACCTAGCTAACCGTTGATTCCATGTCCTCTTAATCGGGGCACTAGTTTTTTTCTTATTTTCAACGAGGTATTTCCCCCTCGTGGTTAACATGAGTTTGGAAATGCTCATTCTGTACATCTCCTCGTCAATCTGTGCATGAGCTATGTCTCGCTCACCCTCATTAGTAGAGATCAATTGCTTATACTAGAATTAAGATATGTTATCTAAGCCTCGGGCTTAATCCGTATTAATAGTTATAAACTACTGGCATTGTGGGATAAGATTTCTTTGACATAGAAGGATGTCCCTCGGAAGGTTTAGCTACATCTTGTAATAACTTGCTACAAGTGGGCAACTTACTACCTCTCTATCTCCTCTTGATGGATTGAGTTTCATCGTATAAGAGATGGATCAGTGGGCAAGTGAGCTGATCTCGCCTTTGTTGATCCGCTTGAAGAGAGTTCTCACGACCCACACGATCATTTATTCCCAAGCAATAGAGAATACAAAGCACACAAGGCACATGATGAACAAGAGTAGCTTTCCGTCCCTTACTCCATTTCTTGTCTGAAATAGACAAAACAGTGGGCTTCCTTCTTCTATGAATAGAAGACAGCCTCAAAGTGCCAAATGAACTGACCCTACCCCAGCCTTTTCCAGGCAAGATCTTAGCCAAATGAGCCTGATTGTAACAAGCTTTAATGAAATCAAGGGGACCAGCTTAAAAAGATGGAAATTTGCTCTCTACTAGCTGCCCCGCTCATAGAATGGATCGCTCAAGAATAGCACTTTTCGGGCATAAGACAGCGAACTCTGATAAGGGGATCCAGAAATGGAATGAAACTCGTGATTTGATGATGAAAGATCAACCTAGCCAACGTGGCCTATGAAACCTGTTTCATATCTTAAGCTTAAGTAAGAAAGGTGATAAAAGGTTTTCTTTTCTCGTGCCTTTGATGCAGGTGCCAAAACCAAAGCATATGAATTTCAGTTCTTATGAGTCGGGACACCCAACTTTTCCCAGGCAGGCACAAGCTGAGTCAACAATAGAGAGAGACAAGGGAGTGCAACTCTTCCTACTTTATCCATTATACTAAAAGTCAGTCACTATCCAAGGTCTGAAACATGCTTTGTACTCAACCTGATGATCCACACTTTAGGGCCGAACCCACAAAGATGTCACTTTCAACTTGCGATAGTTCTTCGAGGTCAAACCTTCAATCTGAGGGCAATTTTCCATTGAACCCAGACAACTTTGAAGCTTTTCACAGAAGGAATTAGACATACTCAATTGTAGTCCCCTAGCTTTGTGGTACCATATCTTTTTTATACCTAAGAGGGACTTCTAAAATACCTGGACCCACAGCTTGCCTTGAAGTAGCCTTGTGGCATAGATAGCGAGTCCTACAGAGAGATGGCGTTTGGTTCAGTTTCACTCTGAACAATGTCCTTTTATGTTCCTATCCGCACGGAAAGAAAGCTCTTAGCGCACAAAGCAAGCAGCGAAGGAACGACTTCTTTTCTTTCAATACTAGCCGCTAGTGAACACTCTTCTTTTTCACCTTTCATGCATAGTTGAAATCATGTAAGTTAGTTAGCATGAGCCTCTTTGTTCTCCTTTCTTTACAGAAGCAGATTAGAAAGCGCATGAAAAGCAGCTTAAACAAAGCGTAAACGCCCAATCAAAGGAAGGCTTCCTTGAAACCACCTTTCCTTTGTTCACTCCTGACCTGAC
This sequence comes from Sapria himalayana, assembly GCA_029783825.1. NCBI lineage: Eukaryota > Viridiplantae > Streptophyta > Magnoliopsida > Malpighiales > Rafflesiaceae > Sapria > Sapria himalayana. Next base: position 2,195,372 of record JAREIK010001258.1, on the reverse strand, counting down.
AAAAGCTATGAAACAATCCATAGGGTAGGGGTGACTCAGCCCGCGAATCTCATGGTTCTATATACTGACTGCATTGCTCCCTCTTGACAGCTTGCTTATGTTAGAGCTATTGTGTCACTGTCCTTCTCTACTTTCTCTGCCGCGGTAACTAACCTCTTGACTAACGGCTTGTTTTGTTGACAGAGTGGCTCCGAGTGACAACTCAACCTGTCAACTAGTAACTGGAAAGAAGCTCTGAAACTATAGGAAAAACTTTCTACGGTGGAATGCCCTATTTCCGACTAAGTATACAGAGTTGGTCCTACCATTCATTCAACCTTAACGGCCTCTATTCTGATCTCTCTTTTCTCTTTCCTTGTCTTGTCTGTCCTTCTCTACCCTCAGCATGTCTCTGAGCTCTATCTCGCCCTTCCTTTGGCTTGCTAGCTAGAAGGCAAAGAGTGCACAGCGCAATAAGGTAAGGTATAGGAACGATTGATGCCGAGAAAGCTATTTCAGCCTGTCGAGCAGTTAAGGGCAATTCACTCTTGGAGTTATGACAGATTTTGTTCTTTTCTTCCTTTTTTCCGAAGCCCCGGCTAAGAGACGCTTTCATTGGGACCGTACCACTTTTTGTGATTAGGAAATTCCTTATTGAATCTTTAGTCAGAGTTCCCCGTAGAATCTATTGACTAGTAAATCAAGGAAACCCACACCTTGTGAGTTCTAGTCATCTACCATCCTTGATATAGGTTCTTCTCCTGTGCTCCTGTAAGATCAGAAGTCCTTCCTATACCTGATGTGCCCCTTCTCCTTTTTTTAAGTTAATGCAAAGACCCAATTCGCCCAGGCTGGGATGGCTTCCGACCTAAGCTGGGTTGCACCGTAGGGACCCGTAGTCTCTAAAGTGTGAGTCTGCAGGTAGAGACTTTTCATCATTCCAACGTCAAAACGCCTTCAATCCAATAGTATACTTCTAGATGTTCAGTCTTTGAAGCTAGACCACAGTGAAAAGCCCATCAACTAGCTAGCGTACCATACCACTTAGAAAGGATGGTGATGAAAGTTGTCATAAATCAACCCTACTTCCTAGATCAGGTAGTATATAGGCCGCATCATTGTAAACTTATACTAGAAATGAATGGATTCCCTTCCTTTCAAGATCTTAGGGAGTAAGAAGTGTGAAGTGTGGGGGACTGCTACGGCAATAACAAGGAAGGACTAGTCAAGATGAAGGGAAAAGAAGAGACTCTTATACAATCGAACTCACACACTTGAGTCTTCTTTCCACAATCCTCCGTGGTAGCAGCAGTGGTCGGAGACCTAATAAATGGGGGTAAGCTCTCTTCTTAGAATGATCAAAGCTCTTATTGGGTATGGGACTTTCACGTAGCTTCATTGGATAGGGCTATCCCCTTACTTGTCATATTTGGATTGGATAAGTAACCCAATGCCGCTACTCAGAAGTCAGCCAATCCCTGACCAAAGAGAATAACAACTAGTGCTATGGGAAGAAAGGAAGAGAACCATGCTTGGCCTTTCTTGTCTCAATCTCAACTGCTAGTTCCCACTGGTGTGCACCTATAACTTAACCTGTATCGGTAATGGCTGTTCATCCATGCCAGTCCCCAAGATGAAAGGTTCCCGTCGAGACTAAGCCCGAAGCTAAGAGCCCTAGCTAAGTGGGCGCACAGTTTAGACTCAACCCAAAGGGAATGGGAATGCACGGCCAGCGGGACGTAGCCATTGTCCCTTCCTGTAGAGAGGCCCAGAAGCTCATAGGCACACACCAACCAAAGGGAGCTATTGAGGGAGAAGAAGAGGGCCAAGCTTCATTGATTGAGGTTAGGGAGTTAGAGGGGGAGTCCTCCGGTGGGGTCACGAACCAAAAGGAAAGCGGGTGGAGTCTGGGCAGTGTCTCATGGCTGATCATCACCTCGCCTCACCAACAAGCTAATCAGACGTGTCGGGCAGATTCCTCCTTTTGCTCCTCAGCCTACGGAGTTATTTGTGGGACTCTTAGATGATTTCTGCCTAGCGGGGCCGGTGACACTGAGACACTACTTCGAATCCTTACGGGACTCAGAGCTAGTGGAATGATTACCGAATCGACTGATATACGTAATGCAAAGAGGGCAGAGAAACTTAGACCGCTAAATGAACTTTCTTATAGAGTAGAGAAGAAAGTAAATTGAATCCACTCCCGATATGAAAGAATGTGGGAAAGAGATCAAATAGTAGTCAAATCAACTTAAAGGAGGGTAATGCGTTAGGCAAGAAGCCTCTTACCAAACAAGAAGAAGATCAATAAGGGTTCACCCAATGGAAACCCGTGCTACAACCCAACCAGAAGAATCCATTACAAGACTTCCAAGACTAGTCGGAAACCCATACTCTCGCTTAGATTGACATACAAAAACAACTACCATACATACGTAATTTACTACTTTTCAGACAACAATCTTTCCTACTTTGACTGATAGCCCTAAAGAATTAGGCCAGGACTCATACGATTACAAGGAGTAGGATGCTTGAAAGGCTGGCTGATGTGCGGTGCTTTTCCCCTAAGCTTGATGCTTCCTTGGGGGCCTAAGAGAACGGAAAGATGGAAATAATAAAAAGATAGGGATTAATGCAATACGGAGAGAGGTTGAAAGGACTACACGGGGCCTCTCTGATGCCTACACTTCCCCTTAGAAAAAGGGGGAGAGGATTACAACAAAGCCACATACCTAATAGAACAAGTCAAGCTAGAAGGAAAGCACTTTCAGATCGGTCATGAACCAGAAAGAAGGAGCCGCTTCAATACCAAAATAAATTAGGATCGCTTAGCGCGCGGAAGAAATCAGCACCAGCTTCTTGAGCTGTTACAACAACTCCATCAAGAAGAATTAGCCAATTAAAAGGCATGGTCAAGGGTACTACAAGCGGAACCCCAGTCCCAAGCTATAGGATGACAAATGAATTAGGCGCTTACTCCAATTCCAATCAAAATGAAACCTGACTTCAATGACTCATGGGCAGAGGCTAGCCTCACACACGAATACTATCAAACTGACAAACAAAGCAGACAACTCAAGAGAAGAAGCTAGCACTGATGGAATGGAATGCTTTTGGGGTTGATCTTACCACAACCGGAAAATGAGTTACTCGCTCAAAAAATTCAGCACTTGCGGCTATTGGTCCGCAAAGAATATAAAATTTCATCCCAAGCTAGCAACTGAAAAAACAACAGATCTTAGTGCTACTATCACAACCCATAACATGGAAAGCTGGGTGGCGGTGATAAAGAGGGGTCATGCATTTATAGAATTTCTCATTGGTCTCGTAGCTTCGGAATATGACCAAAAACAACTAGGAATTTCACTTCAAAGGTGGGTTCCCTTCTGGGATATTGAATGCCATAGATTTTTTGTTATCTCTGCAAGCAACTAACTCTTAATGTCGCTGCAACAGAATGGAGCTGAAAGCTAACCGTTAAAGGCCTTGCTCCATGCTTTCTTTTGAGTAAACTCTATCCATTCTTGTTTCAAGCTAAAATGGAGGCTTTTACTTCTTCAACTCGAGTTCGCCACAGAACCCATCTCTGGAACTGGAATCGAAGTCAATGGGTTAGGGGAGATCCAGAAAGCCCCATCCAAAATAGGGGAAAAGGCTGCGCTACTTCATTTAGGTCTGGCAGAAGGAGTTGGTATGGTGATGGTAACAATAACATTTAATCATCAGGAGTTTGTGGAATTGACGGTGACCCTTGATGTGACTAAGGCAGCTTTTACAGTAGGTGTGAAAATGGAGGGGGGTTGAAGTAAAGGCATGTGACTTTTTGTTAGTGTTCAGTGACAATGGTAGCTAACATTACATGAGTTGCGGTTGGAAGTGAGGCAGTAGTCTTTTTATGTTTTCCACTCTCACATAGTTTCTCTAGGTGAGCTTAGATGACCCGAAGCAATGACCAACTCCATTCTCTCCATCAGAAGAGTTTCTTTTTCTTAAAAAGTTCCGTCTCAAACCGGAGGCACCCACTAGTAGTAGGGGGAGCCCATAATTGACCCGGGTAGGTGAGCTTCACAGCTAGGAGCTATAGTGACTAGTTTCTAGTTACTTAGCGGATCACGGCTTATGCGGATCTCTCTCTCTACTAATAGGGAATGAGTTAGAATCCCCATCGCTGGAGCACTACAGGCCTAATTTCTTAATAATGAGAAGCACATTTATTGAACTATAACCCTTATCCCCCAACTGATCTACCCAGTAATGTGATGAGTTCCGACCTCGAAGACCCAATCCTTCGTCGTACAGAATGAGTATGATTTGGCTACAAGGGACGCCAAAGAGATCTAGCTTCTTGGAGGACCGATTGCTAGCCCCATCATCATCCCGAGCTTTTCACCGTTGGTCCCATGACTGCACGAGCCCTCTTTCGTGTCAGCCAAACTATACGATGGAGGGCGTTCATTTCGAGTATGAAATTTTCCCAACTGGGTGAGCACTGTGAATGTCTATAGTAGATAGACACTACAAGGAACCTGGCTCAGAGGATGAGTTTGAAGTCTCGAGTCTCTATCCCCTCTATAGTGCTGCTTAAAAGGACCAGTTTCTATACTACCATGTCATGGTGATATCTGCCTCGAAACCCTCGACTTGCTTCGTCTACTAGTGGTGGTTTCTCATGGAGCCATCGCGAGTCAGTGGGAGTAGCCCTATTCCACTCCATCTACCTCCTGAGACAATAATAAACCAATCTCTTTTTTTGTCGAGAATAAGAGGTTTCCTAGGTTGTGGTGCTACAAGATGGCGATTGATCATATAGAAGGTCACGGCTGCATTTAGGAGTGATCCATCTAACAAACTAGAAATTGTTTAAGAGAAGAAAGAATGGACAATATCCTATTCAGTTAGTCAACGCCTTGAGTAGACCGATAAGGTCTCGCGAAGCTACGCCTATGATCCTTTGAGGATAGTTCTTTGATCTTCTTTCTTTTGTTCAACTGTGCATGCTTTGCTTAACACATGCAATTGAGAGAATGTTCGATCATCAAACTCAGACTCACTGAAAGCTGCCGTTCACGTTTGGAAGAAGAGATGGTCAATCTTCTCTTATGGATGAGACTACTAAAAAAGAGGCTCTTTAAAGCCAGAACGAGTCCTCTCTTGTGGGAGAGATAGGCAGGAAAGGGGGAGGAGGTGTCCCTCCGTGGGTCACGAATGATCTTTTAACAGCAGCAAAGCAATCCTCCATTGGGGATCTTACCAACCAATCAAATCTTCCCAACAAGGTACCGAGCTCTTGCTTCCCACGGTGTGGTAAAGGGAATTCTCTATGCTGGCTAGCTGACTTGCTAGCTTTTCAAAGGTTTAGATGTAAAAAGCATCAGCCCTCAAGCTTGATCAAGAAGGGTACCTTTGCAATCGTATAAAGATCTGTCACTGTCTTCTCGAAATCGAAAGCTAAAGGAAGAGGAAAAAAGAAGCTAGAGGAAAGGTTGACAAAGACAAGAAGCCCCCGAAACATCCCAAGAATTATGAGTATTTTCCCATAGCTTATAGATAAAGATCAAGATAAAAGCGATCCCAATCGATTGCCTTTCACTGATGGCTTGAGATAGAAAGATTCCTGTTTGAAAACTTGCTTTTTTGACTTCCTTTGCTCTGAGGAGATGGTTACATTTATATCTCATCTTTGATGATAAGAAAATATCTCACTTCAAAAGGCAAAAAGATGCTCCGATCATGGGACTCTTTTACTGGTTCAACACTAGAGTAAGGAGGAGGGACGACAGAGTGAAGGGCACATAAAGGCCGGAGACTAATGAGACCGAACCTATCTCTGATGGATTGATTGAAAACTTGATTGTCTTCCATAAGTTTTCCGATGTTGGAACTTGAGGATATGAAAAGATAGCGGCTTTCCTATACGACAAGAGCTTAACCCTCGAAATACATGAGCTTGCTTTCACTTTACATATGCACTAAAACCCTTAAAAACAAGGCCTCCAATTTGATACGCTTAGCTTAGGACATTTCCATTGCAATTGAGCTTGCTTATTTTAAGACTACACTTCTATTCTTTTCATTTACATAGTCGGCTTGACAAGGTGCTTAACTTAGGAAAATAATAGGAGAGGAAATTCAATAGACTTCTGGAAAAGGTCCACATGGATTTCACTTAAAACCTGCTTGCTATTTGTTATAATAATAATGTTTTACTGCCAAATGCCAAATGCCAAATAAGAAATGAAAAAAACACTGTTCTTTTTTTTTGTAAAGGCTTTCCTCTCTCTCGAGCTAAAGGATAAAAAAAGGGGTGAGGTAAAAAGATACTAGCTTTTCAGAATTCCTGATTCTGGCTTGCCCAAGAGGTGAAATACTGAGAAAGGTTATGGATCGTCAATGACTACTTATAAATAGGCAAATACTCCTGAGAAATAGGCAAGAATTATTCATTATCCAAAATCAAATACTGCTTACGCATAGTTTAATACTTCTTAGACAAGAGATAACTACTTTTACTTAGACTAGCGCTATCAACTACTCGAACTCGATTAATGAACTACTTATGAGACTTTACTTGAGGCGGCCAAAGGATAATCTATTTCAAGTCTATTTACTACTCTACTACTCTGACTCTATATAAAGGGAATATGCGTAGATAAAAAAAGGGGGTTGATTTCGCCCAAGGCGGCTTGCCTTAGATGACTCACTTTTCTCTTTTCTTACTTAGACACTTGTGAAATTGCCTTTCCTAAGTTTTTTTGAGAAAATATAACTAGTCTCAAAGGTATCTCCGTAAGGTATCCTATCTATTACTATTGGTATTGTAAGAACTGCTAGGCCCTTTTCTGCTGGCTAAGAGGAAAGGCTTGCTTCCTCACTGGATTACACCATACCGCTCATCTGAAAAAGGCATTAGCAATTAAAGAGAAAAGGATAACTGAAACTCAAATCCCAACTTGAGTTGGAACGAAAACTAAAACCCCAAAAAATTAACCTGGCTTGGCAGACATGTAGAAGGAATTAGATTCAGATTGGCCTGCACTGACAGCAACCCAAACTTCCAAGAGATTCTTAGTTTACCTGCTTGCTGGATTTCCTTTGCCTACTGAAATGCCTACATCAAGGGGACAGCTAGAAAGGGATTTATCCAGTAATCAAGAGACTACTATAGGGACCTTTACACAAGTTCTGTTTACACCCTTAGGGAAGGTTTCTTTTTATGATGATCTTGCGTGAAAAGGGGCTTGCCCAAAAAGATAACCAAGCTATCCTCAAAAATAAGGAGCATACCTACGGGACTTCAATTGAATAGGATGGAAAATGAATTGCGTAAGGCCCACATCAATCCTTAGTCTTTTTTTTAAAGCTAGGGCATACTAAGAGATTTCATACCGCTCCGTGGGTTGCTTATTTGTTTTACTAGTGTGCTCAAGATTGGAATATTATTAAGCACCTTTTCCTGCTTATCTTAAATAGGGCGACCCTTGTTGTTGTGTACGAGTAATGAAATATATCCATTTCTTTGTGGACTTAGGAAAGAGCGCTGTTAACATGAGAGCCAATCTTCTTCCATAGGATTTGTAAGTCATATTTCATCATTCGAAAGCTCTATGAAAATGTATAAAATGTAATGCTTCTCGATAAATTGTAAAAGTTTCACCACACCAATAGCCCCCATTTTAAAGCTTTCATTTTCATTCACAAATTGGCAAAAACTCTTGACCAGGGATCTCATGAAAAGAAAGGTCCCTTCCTTCCGTTCCGATCAAAGAAGTCAAGGCTCTGTAAAGAGTCAACTGCAAGGCATGAAAGGGGATCGACCACCAGGAAGGTAGAGAGGGCTATTCATCTCGGCTAATCCATCAGGGTTTGAAGCTTTGGGCATAGCCCACGGGGAGGAGTAGAGTTCAGCAACATTGTGCCCCAAAATAGAGTTTATATTCAAATCCCTACTGAACAAGGTGCCTTAAAAAGAATTCGAGGTTGCTAGCGGAAGTAGCGCACTTAAGAGCATTCACAAAGAAATGGTGTAAAGGAAAGGAAAATCACAATAGTTAGCAATTTCCCGAGGAGTTTTTCTTCTCTAATTTTCCATTTAGAAAGGAGACAATAAGCCCGCTCTCTCCAACAAATGGCTATGCTTTTGCTTTTGGCAGCTGTTAGGCAAGTGATACCATACGCAAGACCGGCCCTATATAGTGATGGTGCGTTAATGCGAGTTGATGAACTAATATGGCTGGCTTACTTTTCATATGTGGAGGCAACCTGACGTTAAGCACTGGGGCCAGCCACAAAGGAATAGGCTTGAATTAAGACGTCTTTCAGCTAACCTTTTTCACAATCAAGCTAGAAAAAAAAAGACAAATCAAGTGAAGTCCGAATGAGAATGAAATGGCTGATAGTAGAGTAAAACATTCATTCCCCTCCAATTATATGCAAATATATGCGCTCACTACTTCAAACTAAAAGCTAGTAGTGAAACCTCTATTCCGCCGCCCTATCTAGTAAAAGCCTCTAAAGCAATGTTTGGCGCAATCAATAAGGGTTTGGTTTTCATTGAGGCCTTCCCTGACCTATTAATCTTCCCACAACACAGGTGGCTTTTACTTGCCCGGGTAGGTTAGTTAAGAGAAGTGAGCGTGTACACTGCGGCTTTAAACTCAGGTAATGTTGCTGGGGAACTGACCTTCATTCCCATTAGGTTCTTATATTCTGTAAGGTGAGAAGTCTTCGTCGCGGGTGAAACTTCGGACTGTTGGAGTTAGGTTTGGGGGGACGGTGCAGTTGCGGAATAACCTTAAGCCCTTCGGAAGTCCTACATTTGCTCTTTCTCTTTACGCTTAGATACTTTAAGCATGTGGGGCAGCTGGCGGAAACATGGAATGCATGGTCAGCTAGTTCTTCAGGTAGGACCGCTCTAGTTGATAGCTCAGGTTATGGTCTTGGAGCTCGAGCCGGAGACATTCAATGCGGAAAAACTATTCTATTCAATCCGCCTTAATAGAAAGTAAAACCCCTCCCCTATGGTCTTGATCCTTTCCATAGGTACAGTGCTCCATGGTACCAGATATGAGTGAAAGAAGGGCTCTAGGTTTATCTGCTCCAGATAAAAGAGATGTATGAAATGCCTTACCCGGTCAATGATTAAATTATAAAAAAAAGATAGTCACACATGGACTTATCCGAAGGGTTCTCGGTCATTACGGAAACATTCCTCAAGGAATAGGAAGTAGTTATTCCAACGAAGGGAGCATTGGAGAGGGCGGAGTGAGCCGATGTTTTACGTCAAGTAAGGGTATCTGTGTAACACATATCAAAGCGTATGTTTCCAAGCCTAATATCTGAGATCTGTCCTGTGTTAGCAGCCTGTCTCTCCCTACCCACAACATGGGCTGGCCTTTTAGTCTGTTTCTTGTCTGTAGTTTATGTAGTTGGTGTATTTATATCTCTCCTTTGAATGGTGGGGCATCTTTCTTTTGAAAATAAAGCCATGTTTTTGTTAGCTGTTAGCGCGCAGTAGCCCATCTCATGATACGGACGGAGAGAACCATTTGATATGAGTAACAATTAGTTGACTTTCACTGAGCGTGTGGCATTAAGAGAAAGAAGAGATCCACTCATGCATAGCTTCGACTAAGAAAAAGAAGACAAGGGAGTTTTCGAAGTTTCCCTAGGTTCCGATCAACCATCGGTGAAACCCCTCTTGCTTAAGTACTGGGTCCCTTCACTAAAAGAAAGAACTCATTGAGACCCGGTCCTTAGGTGAAACTCCTCTCTCCCTCTCTCACCTCAAGGTATGGTTTGGGCCCTGTGGTGGTGCAGAAAAGATTCATGGAATCCTTCCGTATAATAACTAACCTTTATTAGCCAACCTCTGCACTCCTCTCCTTATAGTCGAGAGCTACGCTCCGAGTGTGAGGATCAAGGGCCTGCCCCTTCCCACCGAACTGATTGCCGACTCCAAGACCTATAATTGGAATACCGACTATTCGGGTATTAGTGCCAAAGTCAAGGAAAAAGCAAAACACTTTCTATGCGGGCGGGTCCTTAGAAAGAAAGGTAAAAGTTTGTAAAGTAGTACGCCCCACTCCGAGGTTCTATCACAACAGAAAAGATCATAGCTTCTACTGTAACACTGGCTACGAGAGCAGTGAGAGTGGATATGATCAAATTGGAGAAGTCTCACTGGCCCTCCTTAGCTAGTCTTATGCCATTTATGCCCTACGACTAGTATTATACGACGATAGCACTCGCAAATCCCACTAACAAGCGATTCTATACCAGTAGATTCAATAGTACCAGAGCTTCCACCAAGAACTGATTTGATTCAATAGCTGCGCTTACGGATAGTTGACCAAGCAAACGAAGGCTCGAAAGCCGGAGTGCACTAGTGCACTTCCATTTTATCGCTCGATTAGATCTGCAGTGGAAATGCCATTCACATTAAAAGCGGGTAGGCAAAGGTTATTCTCGAAGCAGTGGGAACAGTAACATCGGCAAGGATTATTACCAACACTAGGTATTCCATAGCCAGGATGGAAATACCAGCTTTTCCCCCCAAAAGCAAGAGCGGACAATCTTGGGATAAAAAGTAGGAGAATAGAAGATAGGAAGGTCCTAATATGAAATCACCCTTACATGCTTGTGGGGTAGAAAAGAATGATGATAACCCTATGGAAGGAAGCTAGTCCTAACCTTAGGAAGGAATCGCAGAAGGGAAGAACTATCCTCATAGGACTAAAAGCATCCGCCCATATGAAGCTCGCTGAAAGGAGGAAAAGAGCCCCACCCCACTCTCAAACCCATCCCTTTAAGATAGATAGCTTAGAGAGGTTCCAGCATAGTCAGGAAGTCCTGGTTAGTCCTACACCCAAGATAAATGGATTATCCTTCTTTGGGGGAGATCACACAAAGCCCCAGTTCGCTTAGCTAAGAGGGCTACATCTTCTTTCTTATTATGCATTATATCTAGTTCTCAAACCACAGGTTGAGACATCTCTACGGTCTCTCCTTTCATAACCTATCATAGCTACATCTATCTATGAGGAAGAACAGTAGTAACCTAATCTAGTCTTTTCTTTCCTTAGCTTCTAAATAAAGAGCAATCAAATTCCCTTCGGACCCTTGTGCTTCTCTTTCCAGATATACACCTTATAGGAGCATGCAGGCAAGGAAGTAAAGCTAGGTCTATAAGGTACCTCACTCAGAGAACAAATAAAAAAGAGAGGAAGCCAAGTCACCAACCTATGGTTGGAGTCCATTCAAGGGCTTATGCTTCCTTCTCGAAACCCAGGAAAGACATTCTCTCTCTCCTCAGCTCTTCGACAGCATCCATATTGGATTACTGGAACAACCATGTGCCTAGCTCCATCTAATCCATGTTGTTTTGTCCTTCTCTTTTTTTATTTATTACCTTTAGGAAGCCTGGGAAGCTATTAAAAGACAAAAGCAACTAGGGAATAGAACAAGCTTCGAACTTAAAGTCCTTACATACACTGGTAGCTCTTGAAGGCTGTTAGCTTGCCCATCCCTCCATTCCAGCCTGGTCCTCTGGTTTTGATTCACTAAAGATCATCTAATCTATAAGTAAGATCTCAAGCAATGCCCCTTCCATGCATTTCTTAGTTAAACCAAGGCGATGGCGATGCAATTTCTATTCTGACAAGTCTTCCTTCCTTTTTAGAGCAAGAAGTGGAACTATAGGGATAAAAATGTAACCTCAAGACATAGCCACCTGTGTAGCTGGTCTGGGACTTTCCTTATGTTTTTACAAAACAATGTTTTTATCGGTCCTGCCTTTCTGTTTCTTCCCCTGGAACCCCACGGTGCGGTGTCAATGTCGGTTGGGATTTCCCCAGCACTCCTTCATTGTTGACCCTTGATTAGTAAGGTTTTTGGGTACATCATCTTTCAGGTCCTTCCTTTGACCCGTGCAGAGTCCCCGATGTCAATTGATGAAGTTCCACTACTGGGATTCCTCCCCACTCCTAGCTCCCGAAATACATAATGGAAAGAAAAGGCATATTCTACTACTTCAAAGTCATAAGCTGCTCCTTCGGTGGCTGCTGCTGCTTCGGATCTAGAATCGGACCTCTTACTACTTTATTTGATTTGATTTGAAAGGGTTTCTAGAGTGCCTTACTTTGTTTTTTCACTTTAAACCAATCGAAGTAGTCGAAGTAGAAGGGTCTATTGGGACATATCTTTTCTCATGATTCGTAGAAAGAAAGAGGCTTTTTTCAGGCTAGGTTCTTTGTCGCTGGGAGTCTCTTGGGGCATTGGCCTTTCTTCCTAATAAAAGATAATCAAAAAGGTTTTCATTCATAAATTTATCTAATTTAGAGGATCTACTTAATTTATCTAAATGAAAGTTGGTAGTATAGGCCTCAAGAAATGCCGTGTCGGGGGAAATCTTTTCTGAATCTGATAGTTATTCAGTATGTCTTTTGAGAATTAGCACAAGCCTGACATTAGTGAATGCTGCCTATCGGCCTTTTTAGGTAGGAGAGAGGAGAGGTGATGCCACACAAGAAGTCTTCAACGAACCCTCTTTGCTTTTGAATTGAAGATCAACTTGCCGCAATTTGTCATCCTAGTAGAAGTTAAGAGATTTATTCAACAGTCAAAGAAAGGAATCTAGTGAGGGAAAGGAGCGGGGGCAGCACATTCAATTCATTGAGATTGATCAGAGGTGTTTTCGAAAAGAGAAGGAAGAATAAAGAAATTCAGAGTCTGACTTTTCTTTCCTAAGAACATACTTTTTATATGCTTCGCTCTGATCGGGAAAGAACTCATTTAGGGGCGAAGCGGACTAGCTTTCCATTCCGTATTTAAACGAAGAGTTGAATACATTCAATCTTTACTCTAAATAAAATAAGACAAAGGGAAACCTGCTCCAACTCGATCTCGACAAGGCCTCAGAAGAGACATCGATGGTTGCGTTGCTCTTCGAGGTCACCGACGACGCACCTATAAAGAAGACTAGGCCGACCTATATTCTAGCTACTAGGAATAGATAGACTATGAAAGGATAGATCCAAGGTAGCTTTCAATAAGAAGCTGCTCTAGATCAAACCAAGAAGGCAATTATGTAGTTAGAATCTTGGTCATAAAGCTACCTACCAGCTCAGATCTCGATTTTGTAGTTTTGTAAGATTTATCCCATGCATAAGGAGTTGTTTTCTTCCATTTCAACCAAGAAGCAAAGGTATTGCAGAGCTTGACGTGGTCGAATAGATTACTACTATGTCTGAATGCGCTGACCTTGAAGAAGAGGACACCAAAAAAGGGGATGTCTCCATCCAACTAAGTGGTCTATGTATCCAGGTTTCCTCGACGCTTCTCTTTGACTTGATTTTATCTTTTGTTCATCCACGTTTCATAGTTCTTAGTTCTAAGGCATACGGATCCCCCTTTTTTTGTAAAGGAAAGAAAACCACTATGTAAAAAAGGATCACTAATAGTTAGCTAGGTCCGTTAAGGTGAGTGAAGGTTGAGTTGAATGAATGGCGCAGTAGGACTAGGTATTCTTTGGCAGTTCCAGCAGCTACAAAGGCAAAAGGAGTACTGGATGGAGTGGAAAGCACAAACAGCCTAGAAAGCAAGGAAATGATAGTTTGGCATACTATCTACAAGTCTTTCTCTTTTGTATGTAAGTTGGAGGACTCGTAATAAAGCAAAGCATCAAGGATCATTGGTCTCTTTACATAAATTCAAGGTGCCTATACATATGTTTATCATCCATAAAAGTACCCACCACCATGAGCAAGTATGTATGATCACCGACTCACCCACGAAATGAATGACGTGTAGAAAGACTCATCAACCTGACCGAGCTTACGTAAGAGTAAGGTAACCTCACCTAACTTTACTTTTCTCTTGTCGTCATTGGGTTGACATAGCTTTCTTCGATAGCCGATAGCCTAGAAAGCAAGAAATGCAGATGATTACTATGTTCTCTATGCTCTTCGTACAGATTCTCAGCTTGTCTCTCCTTAGTAGAGTCGACCTCGTACCCTATCTGTCAGTCTAACTTGTTCCGAGCCTCACCTTTTAGTCAAAACTATATTGTGTCCTCTAAGTAATCGAGGAAGAGCTATGTTATAAATCGATCGGCGAAGCAAGCCTAGCTACATTCTCTGGCTATGGAACTAACATACACATACTGCTACCACCTCCTATATGGAAACTACTTATACAGAAATATCGAATTGAGTAATCTATCCATTGGAGCTTATCGTCGACCAACCTCTCGCTTGTAGGAGTTCCTCACTGACAGTAGCCGTTGATCAACTATATGTCCACATATTTAAATTTAACCTCCGATCTACCAGCTTGCCTCTTGTTGGGCTAATGTAATTATGATGCCCCGATGTTAGTGCCTTTTCTCCCATTCATGCCTTTCCGTGTCTTCGTATTCCTCGCTTGTCTTATTATTCACCAATTTTTTACTATAAAGAAATGATTTCCCTTCATAATGAGTCCCCTTATCCATCCTACTACATTTGTAATTAGCTTACCTTGGGAGACCCAGAGTGAGTCAAACCTGATCTACGACCACCCTGCTGGTACTGGTAAAAGTGATTGGTAGGCATTGGCCAACCCAAACCATTCCTCTGCTGCTATCTTTCCTCTTTATGTTCTGTGTCTATCAATCTTCTTGCCCTAAGCCCCTATTGTCTCTAGCGCTTGATTGAAAGACCGACCCACTTTCATAAGCACTTGTTGGCAAGTTCGGAAGAAGGCTTTGAGGGGAACTAACTTGATGTGGCTCCGGTTTGCCTCTCGCTTAAAATCTTTTCCAGCTGAGCTGAGTTGCACTAATAGGCCCACTGAGTGGTAAAGTAAATAAAATTGTAGTGACTACATGCGAAAGCTTTTGCTTCTTCCTTCTACTAGCAATCTCTTTTTTTTTGTAGTTCATGATTCCCTCTCTATGCCCATATCTATTTTGTCAAAAGGCTAGTTCAATCACTCTGAGGAAGTACCCTCACTTGAATCAGTATCTCAAATGGGGCGATGTCAGGTATTCTATTTATGGTAAGCGGTCTGCCCTTCCCCTTACTATATCAAATAGGGAAATTGTAATAGTACAGGAAAGGAAAGACAACTATGAAGTATACCCCTAATAGAGTAAGTAGGGAATGAACCATTCGGAAAGAAGTACAGCTAATAGTATGGTAAACAGGAGCAAGAAGGTATGCGCTCAATTAATGGAAAGAATACAGGAGGTAAACAATTCCTCTATCTGTGCGTTGCTTCTTCATTCCTGGCTGGCAAGCTCAGTTCTTTTCTAATCACTTTGATTCCCCTACACGACTTCATTCAAATAGATATATTCCCCCTTCTTAATATGGATAGTACTTCTGTAAGCACTTTTTTTTGGCTTGCTTCTTAAGCCAATTAGTCCTATGCCTGGTAGGTGCAATCAGTCTATACCTTACCTGTCCATTCAAGCCTTTCAATATCTCATCTAGCACTGTCTTCTCTTCTGTCATACTCTCCTCTATCGAGAATTGGTCTCTCGCAACTGTCCTATGGAAAAAAGATGCCGCTCTTCTGGTAGCCGTTGTTTGCTTCATCGGTTTCAATATCCTTTGCTTGGTTAATTTCTTTCCGCTTTACTGACCTTGATTACTTGACTAACTAATAAGGCTAGCAATCGCTCATTTTTCTTATTAGCATGATAGGTGGGTAATCCTTTTTGTTATGAGTGGGTCTTGTAGGCTTTTTTATTATCTTTCGCAAGCCTATTTTCTGTAAGCGGAAGTCCTGTTAAAGCGCTCCTTTGGTGGAGGTACTACTACCAGTCAAAACTCTTGCTAATCAGGCTTTCCATTCGATGGAATCCCGTCCTTTCCTCCAGTCACCAATAAGGACATTGGAGTAAAATCAAGGGTGTGGTGTATAGGTGGTGCTTTGGTAATGACCTCTCAATGGGGCTCTATCATAGCCATTATAATAAGAGAAGCTAACCTTAATTCCGAGTAAAGTCCATGTTGCTTTTAAGTGCTTAGCCCTACGTCACGTAAAGTTGACACTCTTTCTAGTAAGAGTGACATCTTAGCCGATTTCCTAAGATCATTGACCTTTGGTGGTTATTCCCTTGTTCAAAAAGCTATAATAGATAGGAGCTTGATAATGCACTGGACGGTATAGGTGTATGAATATATTCCCTTATTAACTACTATGTCTCCCTTAATGGAAACAAAGGCATAAAAATAATGTATCCGATTTTGACACCATCGTTCAAAACCAGAAGGACTTTCTTCCCAAGCCAAGAAGTTCTCACCTACAAGAAGGAAAAAGCTACTAGTTTACTTTGATCTGTGCTACCTCTAATTCACATCCTGGAAGATGGAAGAAGGTTCACATTTTTATGGTTGCTTTACCTATTAGCGGAGGAGTGACTAACTCGAGGATGTTTACTTCATATAGGATATAGGGTTTTATATAAAGATATAAGCCCTATCATGTCTCCCCTATGACTCCTAGCAAAGTCCGCAAACTTCATACTTTAGACCTTCCTCAAAACATTCCCTTTGTAGCCATTTACGTCTTCTGTCAATCCTTATAGGTTTCCCGATACAAGTAGCCATGAGTAAATCACATTCAGTTCACGGAATAAAATCGCGTAGATTCGATCACAGCCATGGAAGGCTTCAATCATGGCTCAAAACCACAGTTCAAACCAATCCAAGAAGGGCATTGTATTATCCAAGCCCTCCCACACCGTAGATCCTATGTTAACAAGAACTTTACCAATACAAAATCAAACCCTAAATCCACAATATACAAGGCTTCAAAACAAAAGTGGATGAATCCTGATGGTACCTTTCTTTTCCTTTCTTTTATCTTCCAAGGGCCGGAAAATATCTTTCTTTCTATTTGTGAAAATCATTGCCCGAGTGATTAGACTGGTTTACTAATACGAAACCTAAAAATTGAACTGAGAAAGAAGCAACCAAGCCGGTCGCGAACACGTAGGAAGCAAACCCTCACTGGACTGAGAGAAAAGAAACTCGGCTATCTAACATCGGATAGGCCCGGTACTCAATATACACAATTCCTCGCCTAGAAAAGATGAAATTTTCGCTAATGCAGATTCGCGAAGAAAGGACAGTAAACCGGCTTATTTTTTTGCTCCCAGTCAAACTTTTCTGAATTACTTCTTTGGTATTGGTGTACTGGCTTACTCACACTCTTTACCCATCGAGGCATTTAATCCGAGATTGATTCATCCTTCTGAGGTGCGGAGCACAAGTTTGTTTCCAGTCCATTGAGACAGGGACTTATAATACGCCATTACTCGTTGCAGCATAAGTGGTATTTGAAAGCGCCCCCTACTATTTAAGCAGGTAAAAAATCCAATTTGTGTGCCATTAGTTGTAGAAGTAGAATAGACTCAGGGACCAAACAAGTTTGAGTGTGAAAAGCTCTTTCATCCGCATCTGGTGGAGGAAGTTTCTCTATGATAAGACAGGATATACACCGAGAAGGCAAACATGGGGAGGCTAATAGGATGGCACAATCCGGCAAACGAATGAAAACAAGCCAATAGGGACAGCACTTCAAGTGAAAGGCTGGCTTGCAGTACAAAGATAAGAGACGTGGGAAAGGATGGAGTTGCTATTTTTTCAATTCCATTTTTAGCTGAGTGAAATTTAGAGTATCTTCAATCTTTTGTTCCATCTTTCGTATGTGGGATCTGTCCATGCAAGGTATGTTCGTCGGAATTCCATGCCCCCTTTGAATTAGTAAGAATGCCGGCTCAATCAATCCCATGGATGTATTTATTAAAGTCAGCCTATAGTTCATGAGTGGAGGGGTTCAGTTGAAGATGCCAAGAGGCACTCACCCAAGTAGCTCAAGGCCCGTAGCCTTCCTTTAGTTCCAGAGTGAAGAATGAAGTTCCAATTCCAAGCTATCGGTTTAAGGTTGGCGGATAGGGGCAGCAGGGGGTTTGGGGAGAGCCGAGGGTGCACACTGCCTTGTGAACTTCCAACTCCTTCTTAAGCACTTCCGGGAAAGGAAGGATGCATTGGAGAGAAATAGGCATGGTGGCCTAGGCAGTTTAATCGGAAGATAGTTCCTCACTTAATGCTTTTAAGTCGTCCGCTCTAAGAGTGAAGATCTGGTATTTGCCATTCTTGATCCGCATGCTTTGGTGGACTTTTTTCACGCTAGTTCTGTGTTCTAAGGGAACTCGTGAAGTTAGCCCTTACATTTGGGTTCATCTTATTGATCGAATCATCCTTCCCTTCATTATGGAAGAAAAACATTTTCATGATGTCGTAGTGAGATGCCCCACTGCCTTCTATCATTCTCCTCTTTTTATCAGTATAGGCTTCGAAAGCAATTTTCCATACAAAGGAGTAGCATTGACAAAGAAGGATGTAACCAACTAAAAATACCTTCTTAACTTAAGCAAGAATGCGCGTAAGGAGCGGTTCCCCTTCTATTAGCATGAACCACAACTCTTGACAGAGGCGATCTTCAACATCAAAAATACAAAAATGTTAAGACACAATCCCCTTTTTTTTACACAGGTGCCAAGACCGAAATAAATGACACCTTTGTGTGGCTGATTAGTTCCTCGAGCCTACATCCGATACATAGTAAGAAAATCCCACACCAGACTCGAATTCAAACTAGCTGTAGGACAGCACCGTCCAATCTGGACCTAATATCACCACCTTCTCATAGAGCATTGGTAACCAAAACGCTGAAGCTCTTCACTTTCGTGCGTGATTCTCCAATGATTATTATTATAAAAGGAGGATAGGATCTATGAGTTGTTCAAGAGAGACCCAGTCATATAAAGATACCATCGACAATACTCTAGCCATGACTTCATCCACCTACAGGTCCATTCGATAAAGTCCTTCATAGGACGATTCCATCCACACTAAGGGAATAGTTGAATCGTAAACTCTCCAAATGGGAACTATTCTCCTGGTCCTGGAAAAATGCACTCACCAGCAACTCTTAGAGAGCCAGCGGCCAAGCTCGCTTTTGTCTACATCCTTGGGTAGGGTCCTTGGACTTGACTAAAAGACCACTTCGTCGATCAAAGGGAAAGGGAGAGGGAACATAATTGGGGTGCAAGGCAACGACGGTCATAAAGACAAGATGTCTTCGGAAAGATAATGACGTGTGCCACTGTGATCGTGGTATAGTCAGTTTTTATCCCACTTTGTGAAAGAATCGATAGCTACTAAGATAAGATGTATTCATGTATAATTGGCTGCCTTCCTATGATATCTAGGCAATAGACTGCAAAGGGCCATGGTTTGGTTTGGTTATGAAGCTCCGCTCTGTCGGCGACGCGTAGATCCAATTCGCATGTACTTGGCACTTGTGGTGTGGCATCTTTGAATAAAATGGATGCAATCCTTCTCCATCATACAAGAGTAATAAAATATCCTACGTATCCTACGAAGTCTTTTTTTTGGCAAGCCTGTGCCCATTCTTGTGTGGACCGCAGACTCCTTCATGCACCTGGATTATCCTTTCTTTGCTTTGGCCTCCCTTGAATCTAGGCATTTCATTGGATTACTTTTTTATACAACCTATCCCCACAGATTATGGACTACATGGCCAGTCTCTTAATTGTTTGCCAATTTATCAGTCTAGCACTGGGAGTGGTTGCTATGGGTACAGACTACATCGGCAGATTCAAGCGCATGACAGTTGAACATCTATATTCCAGGGACAGCTACTTCTATAAAAAAAGATACTCTATTGTGGACTTACAAAATGGATTGAAAACTTGCCAGTACACGTTGAGTGAGCCTACGACCGACCAGCCTTTGTGATTGCTTATTCGAAGGCAGACTTGGACTCTTATTCTTAGAACGAAGTAGCCTTCAGTGGTGAGGCCTACCCCTATTATTGGTCTAGAGTGGTGAGTGGGAAAGGGGCTCCCTACACTTTTCGTTTAGAGGAGACCTACAAGGAATGAGCGAAAGGCTTATTAGGCTTTCCTGTATTCAAGTAGCTAAGGAGGGAGACATGGCTCAGGCTACTCCTGATCTTCGCTTGAATAGCCGTAGTCGTCGTCAAGTCTCCCAGGGATGACCTTTGTTGACTGCTGCTTTCCTTGGTTTAACTACTTTGAGCTTGAACATGGGCAATTGACTTTTTAAAAGAGGAGTACCCAAGGGTAGTTAACTAATTAGGGAGTTTTTTTTACGAGTCAGGAGAAAGAGTTAGTTTAGTATGGTTAAGCTGGGACACCAAGAATGACTTAGTCTTTTGTTTCATCAGCAGTGATTCCCCATGTTAAAAGAATATTAGCTCTTGTTCAACGTCCTCCTTTTTGTGGTTCTTTTCCTTTTCCGTTGATCCTAGCAATGAATAAAAAGGTTCTTCCTTTAGCTGGGCACCTTGGCAATATAGGATGTGAAGTTGTTCACTCAACTTTCTATGGTTTTGGTTTACCTGTCAAAGGTGGTATGACATTGGTGTGTATATCAAGAAAAAAAAAAGATTAGGAAGGAATCTCTAGAGTACAATCAAATCCCCTAGCATGAGTCCCTGGGTGGATTGCTTTTCATATCCCTTCTTTTTATTTTTTGAAATAGGAATTGCCGGTCAAAGCATCTTAGCATACGGCATCTTCGGGCTTAGCATTTTAGGGTTACCTTTCTTCAAGGGAGTCTGCCTTCTCATCCTAGGAGGAGAAGTAGGGAGAGCAGGTTTATAATCCAGCAGCAATGGAAAAGGAGGAAGCAGCAAATCCTTCTCATGAATTAAGTGAGAATCCTACCTGTAGTTCGCTTTCAAATGAGAATAATCCGTACTTTACTGAAATCTTAGTAAGGGAGCCAATAGACTGATTTACTCTTTCTGTAACATAGGAAAAGGGGATGGTTACTTTTCCCTCCAATTCCGGTAATCGACGAAGCGTGCTGGGAATACTTAAATGAGCCCTCATCATATATATGCTTCGTAGCCAAGCTAGGGATGAGTTACGGTTAACTGATTGATTTGACTCTTTCTCTTCCCTTGCTGTCTGGCTTACTTAAAAAAGAAATCTCATACCCCATACCAATCCTTCCTTTAGCTCTATCTGAAGATAAGGTAGGTTAGCTTATTTTAAAATCCTCAAACTAACTACTTGAACTCTATCTCGTGGGACTAAAATGAGGATAAAACTAGTCCACCACCACAAGGCTAGGATAGATGGTGCTCATAGGCTGACTTCTACAGTCAAAGAGCAAGTCGACAACCATCTTCTTTTACTGGCTTGGGAAAGACCCGTAGGTTATGGATCCCACTAATAGAATGGGACTATAACCATACTTCCATGATCTAGGTTCAAGAACAATACAAATTGAGGCTTGGAGTATCGAAGGCTTCATGGACCCAATTTTGAGTTAAGAGCTTTTAAGGACGGACTCACTAGTGTCCCAGGGATGGTTACACTATTAACTTAATTGGCCTATTATATTTTATGTATTTTTCCACATGATTGAATCCATAGAAACCTTGGCCCAGTGCCATTATTGTAAGCAGTGGATGATTGGTATGCAGGATCGGTTGCAATGGTTTAACATTTATGTGAATCAAGAGATTGGCTTGAAAGGCTTTCCAACCAGCCATTGTACTTGAGATTGTGATAAATAAGTCCTTCTCTTTGGAGCTTGTTCAAGCTTATGAGTCCGAGCTGAGGGAAAAGAAATGCGCTTAGAATCATTAGTGAGATAGAGTTAACTTACCACAATAGGTTTATTTTGTAAAAAGAAAATAAAGAAGCCTCCTCGAAATGATGCTTTTCTTGAGCTTGTTCTTGTCCCCAAGGTTCGATGTAATTGAAAAAGAACTGATGCTTCTGCTTCACCTTGCTTGGGGTTGGCTCCTCACATATCCAATTTTTTGAGTCTAAAGAGAGCCATTGGGAAAAAACTGAGCTTGCCTATTACAGATCCAGAAGCTAGCTACAAGAAGTACTGAGAGCAAGCATTTGAGTTTTAGCTAGTTATCTTCCATCCATTGGGAGTGCCCCTCAAAAGAGTAGCTTTCTTGTCCCTTGTAGCGAGAGTACAAAAATAAGTTTGATTTGCTCCAGGAGGGCTAATCAAGGTAGGCCCTTCAAGTTAAGGCTAGTCATAGTGTTCTCTGGGTGTCTTTCCATGATGGGGATTGGGGTCTCCCTTTTTTTCACCTCTTTTCAAGCCAGGCCTTTCTTTTACTATTTATATAAATAAATAGTAAAAGACTAACCAGTTGCATCAAGATAAAGGGAAAAAGATGGTTCTAGATAAAGCCTTAGCACAGTTAGAAAGCTTTGTTTCCGGTTGGATGTCAAAGCGGAAGAAGCAATCGGATGAAAGATGATAAAAGTGTCTTATGCAAGAAAGCAAGTTATATCAGCATATTCTCATCTCTCCATTTATTAATTAATTTCCTCCCTGCCTTAATGCCTTATCCTGTAGACCTGGGTTGGGTAGGAGCCAGTCGAGACTTTCTATCGATACAAGCGAATAAAATAAGGTAACCTAGAAAGAGCCTTCCTTTAAGTAGTGAAGACTTTTCAATAAGCTAGTTTAGGGGACACCTTCTGCCTTTGTGCTTATTTTTGTACTGTATATAGTGTATCAGATGCTTTACGCGCCATTATCGAGATAAACGAAATAAGTGATGATGGATCTTCGATAGCGAGTTCTTTCTTGATGATTGACAAGTACTTCCACAATTAGTGGAAAAAACATGGATTAAGTGACTCTAGGATGAGATGAGTTTGGTTACTAGATATCCTTTCCTAGTTTCTAAAGTATAAGATCGTCTACCACACTTAACTGAAAAGGGTTAAATTTACATTCCAAATGTCCTCTGACAATGGCACTCCATTTAAAGATGTATCACTTTTAAAAAGAGAAGAAAGCATGTCTTTTCGTCGCCATATAACCCTACCCTAAGGGAATGGGCAGGCGGCCACATTAAACAAGTCCATTTTTTGGATAGTAAAGTAGTTCAGTTAAGAATCAAAAGGATTGGCATGTTAGGCTTCAAAAAAGGCCCTCTGGGCGTAAAGGACTATGCACAGAACTACAACCAGGTTCACACTCTCTCTTAGTGTTTGCTGCAGAATCAGTCCTTCTATTAGAATGAGAAGTGCAGCTACCTTAACTACGTTTTCATGCAGGATTTATCACAGATCAGTACACGAAAATGCATCACAATGAGTTAGATAATCTCGATATCAGTCCAGGATGAGGATGGGTTAGGCCTACAACCAAAAAGTGCGGCATATGGCATTTCACTTGGAGTGAATTTCTAAGGTGGTCCTGAAAATGAGAACCAAGCGAGCTTATTAAGTTGGGGGCAAGTTCAAGCCTAAGTGTGAAGGCTTTCTGATGTTATACCCTGAGATGCCTAAATGATAATTAATTACCATTCAAGGAAGGATATAAGATCCTTTTTTTAGGTCCGGAAGCCCAAACTAACGGAACATATAGAAAAGTAGATAGTAATGTAACAGAAGAGTTCCCCATCAGTGGATGCTTCCTAAAGGCGTGACTACCTGGATAAAATAAACTAGAGAGAAAGACCCATTCAATTATTAATAAGTTCAGAATCAAAGTACACAAATGTTGTGACTAAAAAGTCAAACCCAACATAGTTGAAATACAAAGCAGATAAATCATTCCTAATCCAAGACATAACGACAAAAGAGTGGTCTCCTTCTTGTTGCAAAGAGCATCCACACCGCTGATTGGTATTCAAGCCAAGCCTTATAACGTAACGTAACGCAAGATCTTGTGTGAATCCAGGTTCCTTTAAAGAAGCCTCTACCCGCAACTGATATGTGAATGGGTCATGTTCAGCTAGAGAATTGACGAAAAACCTCGGCTTTTTGAATTTCCTCAAGATTGGCCCTAGCAGCATTAATCGCATTTAGGAGAGAACGGAGTTCAGCATACTAAGATTTTCAATCTTCTCCCAGCCAAAAGCTAATGAAGCATATGCACCAGCTGAGCGGTGAATCAAGATATAAAAAAAGAACCATCGGAGAGGAAGGAAAGCACTTTTGTAAACTTTATATCTTTTCAGTCTTCAGGGTAGCAAACAAAGAAAACTAGATCCGACAAAAGAAAAAGGCAACAGGATCTTTCCCCCTTCCAAAGCCAAAGAATTGATCCTCTCATCTAAGTTGTGCTTTCCTCTCGAAACCCAGTGCTTTAGTAATTTGTGAAATAAATAACTCTTTCTAGAAATCAGCCTTTCACCATCTATAAGAACAAGCGCATCTGAAAGAAAGGACTAGCATGAGGCAGGATGGGGATTGTAAATCGAGGTCAGAATCTACAAGCGGAAAAGGAAGCCACAGTAGCTAGACCTGGACTGATTATGGTAATCAAGCCGTACTCTGAGCATAAGTATTGTCTACTTTTGTATCCCCTGATGATTTCAAGCTTAAGAACAGTTAAATGAAGAAGAACATTGTTCAAACCGAAGCCTTTGGCCTACCCACATAGGAGATAGGACCACTTCCGCCCTTTATCATATCAGCTTTTTTCGTAAGATAACCTATTTCGGGCAAGCACCCATCAAACTAAGAAGAAAGCCTTGACGACGTCTTTTTGGACTATTTTCAATGATCATAGGATTAGATTACATCAGCTGGCTAGGACCACTATATAGGGCAGGCTACTCTCTATTGCCATCAACAATCACCTATGGCTCGGCTCGCTGACAGTCGTTACATATGCTTCCCAATAAGAACTGTGCACGGTAACTGCCTGGGTTCGCTTTTGCTTCGCACCTCACTTTCAGGAATGACAGTCACAGAGCTACAGGGGAAGAAAGGATTAGGCTTTTTCTCATGCCTGGCCGGGCTCTCACCTCGGGATGGGCATCTACTTAGCGGAACTACTTACTTCACTTTCTCATGCCCATAAGACTCTTTTTCATCAATCGGAATAGGAGGAGGAATTGCTTTCTTACTAGACTAAATTTCCAATCGAGAAAGCTCATTAACAGATGGGAATCTCCTTGCAACAGATGGGAATCCACTTACTGGTAGCGCATACATTTGAATGGCTGCTGGCTCTTGTGGTGACGGCATCCTCGGTGACTTCTCCTTCCTAAACCGGTCCGGTAACGTCTCTCGGACTGAAGACTCTCAGACATTAGACCGCCTCTCACTCGCATAGGCTCACTCACTTACAGGACAGGCTACTAGACGGGTTTGCCTTATTACCGAAGCTTCCCTATTTGGTCGACTATCGAAAGGTCAGGGGAAGAAGTGCCTTTGGTTCACTCTTTTCTGTAGTGGAAGTTTTGGTGGAATCGGTTTACTAATCTTGAGAATGCTGGTGCTTTATTTGATCTGATCCTATTAGAGATATAGTTTGTTGTTTCTTCGAGGGGGTCACCTGGTAAAGAACTCATCTCTAACTTATAATGTAAAAGAAGATCGTGTGATCAGAAAGAAGCTCAAAGTCTTTTTTATGCCCTATTGAGTAAGCTGCCCTTCTTCGGGCTTGGACTTTGGTTGGCTATTGACCGCAAACTGCCTTTAGACGAGTGAGGGAAATTGGTTAACGGAATGAATCCACATATTAGTAAAGGGCTACCTATTTTATTGATGAGAGAAATCCTGAAGGAATAGGGATGATAGATCGGTATAAGTATGTACCACTCCCATTCAACGAGTACTTCTTTCTAACCGAGGACCCTTGCTTATCGTACGTTGCTCATTTTATAATATATTTTTTCGAAAGTAGGCTTTTTTTACCAGTCCTTCCTTCTGCTTCTGCCCCGGCCTCCAATTAATGCTTTCTGGCTGGGACATCCCACGATACCCACGCTTAAGCCAAATAAATGGTAGAAAGAAAGGGTAGCGCCTATGCCTAAACAAGAAAAAAAAAGGATTGCACCAAGCCAATGCTTGCTATAAGAATTGCCTACCAATGGATAAAGTCTATTACACAAGTCAAGGGAACTAGCGATAGCTTTTTTCTGAGACTGACTCATGATCCAGTGTCGTCCCTTCTGGACGCGCTAGCCTTTTTCTGCTGGCTGGGTGCGCAGGAGCGCCCTGTATAGTCAAGGACTTTTCTATACATGTTGCATTGATTCTTTTAATCTAAAGAACCTATGCTTCCCCCAGAGCGAGACTCTAATAATGTCGAGCGAATGCTCAATATAGCGCCAATCCGGATGACAAGCAGATCTTCACCATGGTAGTAGTTCACACCGACGAAAGTGGGAAATACCAACCACAATGAGAAAGGTAAAGGACATGGACCACCAAAAGCATACATAACTAAGGCATGCCTGAACCAGTGCCTAGAAACACTAGGAGAGAAGGCAAGAGCATCTTGAGAAAAGGTGCGGTAACCCGCACCTACAACCAGACGCCCTAAAATCCTTCAAACCCAAATGCTTAAAGACAGCAGCCCAAGCAACACTATGCCTAGCCAACCTAATAATTTTACGAGATATAGGAGACAAGTCAGTCCCGAGCCGTGCCCTTTTCTTTTAGACCGATGAGCCGAGAGGCCCCGAACTCCAATTTTCTCTTGATTGAGCTAGTAGGGAATTCAATTACCTTTACGACAAGGGAAGGGGCCCCAATCTTTTTGATAACAGTATACTTATTAAAGCACTATTTTATTATTAGCTTACTTACTTCGATCAAATATTCTTGCATTGAAATTCAGCCGCCTCATAACGTAGTAGTCTGTGGTCGTTTTAACTCTTTCTTTGACTTTCGTAGCCGTGAGAGTTTACCTTTCATTAGTGGGTGGTTCGTAGTTGGGTTGTTTTTCTTTCGATGCTCCTGGTTGTTCTTGTTTCTTTAGTACCTTCAGTTGTTCCTATATCTGTCATGTTCCTTGGATTATTTAAAAGTGGTGGTATTCAAGCTCTTTGTTTTTCAACTTGCACCGCAGTGGTCTAGAAAAGAGGAATAGATCATCAGGTATCAGCGCAATATTCTTTTTTATTTAGTTTTAGCCGGCTCCCCTTGAGGGGGCTTTGGTCAATTAATGATGGCTGATCATGACGCAAAGAAAGGGTAAGTGGACGGGCTAAGGGTCATTGAGTTTTAGGTACCTTAGAGAAAGTTGGATTATAAATTGGAAGTCCTCTATTTCTTTTCTAGAAGATGAGGCCTCAACAATGGGTGGGAAAGGAGAGTGGGGATGCGGGCTCATTTCCCAGTTTTCTGGAGGATCTTCCGGATAGGCAGACCTCCAAAGGAGCTCAGGAGCCCTATCTATGAACTATAAACTGATGTAACCCCCTTATACACAGAGGAATAGCGAATAGGTCACCTAGTTTTCTGAATAGCTTACTTTAGCTGCCCTTCCCCCCTCCCATGGAAAAGAATTAGCACGACTTACAATCTATTTACATATTGAATGATGCAACTCATTCAGCATACGATAAGAGGACTTCCACGAGAAAGAAAAAGAAAGTAATAGTCAACTTGCTCAATGGAAGAAGCAACTAGAATATCCTTGCCATCTATAACACTCTATTTATCAAGCCAGTCCTACTATATCTATTTCTCTTATTCCTATTCAACTACTTGAACACAGCTTGAAAGCGGGAAAGAGGAACTCATCAATACAAGAGTCCCGTCCTCACAAATATAATAATATAGAATATAGTGCCAAGTAGATTCTACTTTCAACTAGTCCTGCGGGGTGAGATAGACTCTTTCTTGACCTAACTCGCCCTTCCCACTCTTGACCTGAAGAGCTCCACTGATTCGGGTGATGCCTAAGGGTCCTCTCTTGCTGCTTTGAGTGAATCTTTCTTGAACCAGGTTTTTTCATATCATAGCTCGGAAGGAATTTCCATCTCATCTGAAAGTGCGAGATGAACTAATCGGAGCAAAGACCACTAACCAAGAAGGAAGATCTTTGAGATGGATATTCACAGAGGTGAGAGAGGAGTATTAAACTGGGGATTGGAGCCGAGAGAGTCAACTTCTTCCATAGAATAGAAGCCCTCTACTGAGCTTCTCACTTCCTTCTCCTTCAATTCCGTCGACTAATAACAAGCAAGCTACCTTCTTCTTCGTGAGCTACCCCCTTAGTGATTTGAGGAGTACAACAACCCAGATTAACTAGTTGATGAGCTTCATAGAAAGAGAACTAGCTACGCTATCCTTACTATAAATAGAGCCCATTACATTATCTTGACTGCCTTACTTGACTAGACTGGGAAGCAACTCTCGTATGAACAACATATCGCTATGCCCCTTCTGCTTTCAGCTAGTTTACAACTAGCCTTCTGCTGCTAACCTTTCTCCCTATGTTGTGCTGCTTCAAGCAGGGATTCTGCCTTCACCTAATCAATAGAATCGTTATAGCTTTTTGAATAAGTTGCTTCCGATCTTTATTGCCCTTCGTTTCCTACCAATTCGCTAGAACAATTCCATAAGTTAGCTATTTACTAGATAGAGGTCTGACCTCGGGCTTCGTCACTTTTTGAGCTCACTAGATTTATCCCAAAGAAAGCACATTTGTTCGATTGATCGCAAGCCCTCGCATTCGCATGTTGGTTTTTACCCACTAAACATCTCGGGTTTTGGTTAAAGTGAAGGTTCGGACATTCCCGACTGGACTACTTGATCTATCTCTTCTCTCATTCCGGACTTACCTACTCTACTTTCGTACCTTGGATCTCATTCTGTTTCACATTTCATTGACATAGCTTGACTTGAGAAAGGAGGGAATGGTTGACGAGACTTTCTTCAAAACCAACTACCTACTCTCTATAATATGTAATTGTTGATTCACTAACCCTACTTCCCATGAGCTTCCTCTATTAGTAGTCGAGGTAGTGTAGCTCACTGGGGCTTGCTTTGCCCACATCATCTATCTATGTTCTTTCTTCTTTGAGAATTCTTCGAACCTTCTCATAAATTTCTTCTTTCTCCTGAACTGCCTTACCTGTCTTTGAATAATTATTCTAACCTTCCTGACTTCCCTTCCCCTGGCACCGGGGAATACTAATAACACTTTCAGACTGACTCATTCTATCTATCTATTTATCTATATATCTTGGCTCACTTCCCATTTTGAAGGAAGATAATCTATAGCTGAACCTCTTTCTCGTGCTTTCGTAGCTGAATCCACAACTCGTGATAAAAGAAACTCCTGTTCTCCGTCGCTTAATCTTGACTTAGCTTAGGAACATTGATTTGAACTCGAGTACAGTACCTGAACCGGAAGATCTCATTCCGCCCTTGACGAAGCTTAGTCTTTCCTTTTCACATGGATGTGACCTCTAGTACCGATACTCAACTACAAGTACAGTAATAAAGGTTAGTTTCGCTTTCATGCTACTGAGCCTGCTCTGCTAACAAGCTACCTAGACATTGTTCTAAACTTTCTCTTTCTTCGTCTTCCTTAGCCTTTAGATAAGAGTTGAGCTAGGGCACGCTAAGTGATTCAGAATTCATTGTTTTAGTAAGGTGCAGCTTGTTAATATGGAGTTGTTCCATCTCCTTTCTCGCGGCAGACTGATGGCTCGTTCTGAACTTGATAGATATGAATGAGGTGACCATCCTTTAGAAAAGACGATATGTTAGGCGACGATGCATGTCTAGTATTTCAGTTGAATTTATATTTATAAGTCTTGCAGCACTAGCATCCCTGGTATCTCTAGTCTCACCATCATTCTCTGCATCACTAGCTACAAGCACCAAGTCTTCTTAACAGTGCATGGTGAATACTAAGTTAAACTGGCCTTTGTCTACGTTAGCATCCACAAATGAGAAAACTATCATTCGATAAGCCTGCCTCACTCATTTAGAGGCATTTACAAGCAAGAGGAGTAATCGCACACAACGAAAGACGTATCACGGTAGAGACTGTGTCGATTACCAAGGAGATGTACAAGCATAGTGTCCTTATGAAAAGTGAGCACAGAGTGAAGAAGCAAGAGATGGCATTGCACGTCAGCTTGAAATGACATTACATATATAGAGAGAAAGCATATTCGATCGATAACTAGGCGAGCGAGAGTTCGATCTCGCAATAGGCAACTAACTGGAAGGAGGCGTATGAGCAGCGAGAGGAGAGACTAGTGGTAGTGAGAAATGACTATCAAGAGGATATCTCGTGTAGTCAATTTAGTCATGAGCTCGTAGGTGAACGGAAGCTGGTATGAGAGATGAGGCGAGCTCTTGCATAGGCTGGTTAGGCCATCCATCTTGGATGGATAGATTCGACAATCTTATACACTACTCTCCGATGTGAAAGTCACTGGATGGATAGGATAGGTTTGACAAGATACATTGCCTCTAATGGGTAACTCTACTCTATTGGTGCTCAGGCTCAAAATTGAAGATGAATCATTGTCTCGATGAGAAGAGTTAGAATCTCTCTTTCTATTTTTTTTTTACTCTACTACTCTTTGTTGGACTCGTTCCCCTCTAATTTCTTTCTGTGCATCTTGCCCTCTTATTCTACTTGAAAACGCATCTTTATAGATTACCTTAGCTTGCCAAAGAAAGAGGTTTCTACATACACAGACTTCAACAAGTCGGAGATGTAGCCAGCTATATACAAAGACTGGGATGTAGCTGCCATACAAAGGCAGCCTCTCTCTCATCGTCATACAAGTTGGATGTGGCAACTATACAAAGACATATAACAATCTCACCATCATCTCTATATTATCATCTTTAAAGTTAGGGGTCCTTCCCCAAAGAGAGATTATGACATCGTAATCTATGTGATGTTTTCTTTTTTAATAAAAGCTAGTGGTCTTTCCTCAAAGAGAGAGGAGACTCTCATCCTAAGCCAATGATTGATTCTTTCTGTTTTTTCTATTTCTATTATATGAGAAGCTCTACGCCACCCGCAATTCCCTGCATCTCTTTCGGTTCTTTTTTTTCATGTATTCTATTTTTTATCATACCCTTCCCCCGATCTTTTAATCAAAGGTGTGTGCTCCATACTTGTCAAAAGTTTTTGCTCATATACTGGAGAAAGCAGACGGACTCTTCTTTGCTCAAGCTTATGCTCGTACCCGACAGAATTTATCCTGGCTACTCTTTCAATGTCTGATAGTTTAAAGACTGAGAGGGCAACGTCCGATAGTTCAAGGACTGAGAAGAAATGATTTTATTGACTTTCCTTTTTTCCATGCGCCTTTGGCTTGAAGAAGCATATCCTTGGCCCGAAGAACGAGAGGCGTGGAAGCTTTTGTCATAGAACTGCTGAAGAAAGGGGGTGCATTTTTCTTGTTTTCTTTCATAGCATAGAGGTGTGAGGTTCATAATTTTCTACCTATTGCCTCCTCAAGGATAGAGTTTTTTCCCTCAGAAATGATAGATGGCAGAAGACGAGGAAAACAAAATGGATACATGCTTTTATTTGGTGTGCTTTCTTCCCTTGGGTTTTCCATTTCCCTGTCTAATTTACATGGGCGATTGATTGTCTTTATTGATGATGCCTAAGCAAAGCAGTCTGTCAGAGCTGTCAGCTGAAGGGAACTAGTCCCCGAAAATTGGCTAACACTTCCTTTATTGCTTGATTGGTTGTTGAAGACACATAAGACAATCCATTTTGGGGACGCGAAGGCTTATCCTCGAGCTGTACAACACCGGTGATACTCATGTTCTTCCGGAGACCCACTTAGTGACTTTCACTCTTGGGACTGCCTCTGACTCCCTAACCTCAATCGATGAAGCTGGGCCCTCTCCTCTCTGTCTAGTAGAGTGGTATTTTGCTCATGGTCTCTCATTTGTGGTAACCGCTTTCCCTGATGCAATGTGATCTTTCAAACTCCCTCCCATTGGACCAAGGAAAGTTATTGGATAATCGATAAAGATGGTACCTCTTTGCTTAACTTCACTTCACTTCACTTAATAGGGGTAGCCCCTTTTCTCCATCTGGTCCACATATGGCTCATCCCCTTCTTGCTGAGTTGCTATCTCGCCTAACCGGCGAAAAAGGGTTGAGTTTCAAGGGTTCAAGGATATGAGTTAGGTAAGAGAGTTGCTTTTTCCTAAGCTGAGTTTTCTTTCATAGCTTTTGCTGGATACAAAGACATGCTGAGAAGAATCCCTATAGTCGTAGTCATCGGGCCAGTCATAGATAGTCGAAACTTTTTTTTTTCTGGCTTCCCCTCCATTTTTAGATATCAGGTTTAAACTACTAAAGCTCGTAGGAATAGTCAAAGCAAGTAGGACTTTACCTTATTTGTAGAGGTAGCTCAGCTCCCGGCCTCTTTCCTATCTATTTGCGTTGCTAAGCTGACACATGGCTGAAAGAGGCATGCCCCTATGTTCGAAAAGAGATCACTCCTGGCTAATGGTCGACTGAAGCCTCAACTTATTTCAAGAATTGTCTTCACATCATACTTTAGGTAAAGTGGAAGTGGCTTGAGCCTACCTAAGCTTTATAAGGTTCAGGTTTGTCTGCATATCCTAGGTGACCATCTTTGTTTACTACAACTAGGGGGTGTGTGCCATAGAGTCTGGTACAGGTGTCACCAGTCCCACAAAGAGACATATTTGTTTTTGATCTCGTCAACTTGGAACTCCTAGCTATAACTACAACTCCTTAGCTAGTAAAACAAGAACTCTTTTACTCAGGCCGGGCTACTTTTCTTATAGGGCAAGTTTCCACCTGCTAGTAAGTAGCTTAATTTGTCGAGAAGAACCATCCCCCCCTTCAACATTGTGTTAGGGATAGAAGATTCACTTATTAGATAAGATTGCAAAGTGCCCTTCCAACCATCGGCGTATCCGCTTCTAGAGCTTATGCTTTATCCAATCCAATTTGTGAGTCTATTCCCTTTCCTTTGGTTTCTGATCTTTCTGTCCCTCCCAACCATACCTCACTGACCTTCTAAGTAAGGGGCATGATTAGCCAATCGCCTAGCATTGGGTCAAGAACTTAAGGAACGGGCACAGAGCCTTAGTGAACACCAACTCACACCGAATAGCCTTTGTTGCATCGTCACTTTCGGATCAAGATCCAGAAGAGGCTTTTGCGCTCACCTCCTTCTCTTCCGAGATATGGAACTCCAATCCATCAATATTTGGGAAAATAACTTACCTTGATGCAAACCTATATTCCCCTTAAACCTGCACACCAGCACTTGTTGGGAACCAGAAAGCTTGAGTTTGAACCTGGTTAGCCAGTCCCACAGACAGAAAGAAACTGAGAGAAAATTCGATTCAGGCGAGCAATTTCGAGACTATGAGCTCTTCCTATGACTACGAGCAGTAGCAAAGGCTGTGGACAAGACACAAGCAAGAGAATAGCCAGTCTTTCTCACCTTATGAACTGGACACCTTTATGACATCAAGGAAACTCCAACTACCACAAACATCCGCTCAAACATTCGAGTTAGAGATCAAAAGGACCGACCTTCAACTATCAAAGTCTCACCCTTCCTTAAAGATATTGAATTGAGTCAGTGACCCCGTCCCCTATTAGAGAGGAAGAGTTCCATTGTGTCCTGTCATCATCTATTCAACTCAAAGAACTTGACTTTCACTTCTAGTTTGATTAGCATAAAGTGCCAGCTAGGCCAACCATTAGTTCCACTGCTTTCCCAAGAAGGATAGGAGATGGATCATACTTTTCAGTGGCAAAGAATGTGATCAAAGGACCCTATGAAGACTACTAGCCATAGCTGTGGTTGTGGCCAAGAAGCAGGCAGGGTAAAATATTCTTTAAAGGAATTGAGTCAGGGAGATACCCTCTATTCCATGAATCAATAAAGCAAACTTTAAGTCTGGCTGTGCGAGAGGCCAATATTACTCCTATATCAGTTCTTCGCCTTGGAACATAACTTTGATATAAAAGATTTTACCATCTCTCTTTTGAACAACTACTCAGGTAGGAACCAAAAACCCAACAGTTGAGTACCGAGAAGAGGTTATCCGGGCAAAGGTCTTCTTTCGACGCATTCTGAACCTGAAGACTAAATGCCCGATATGACATCCATAGGGATGGATTGAACAACAGCTATTAGGGAAGCTAAGGATCTCTATCATTGGTTCATTAGAAGTTATATATAGCAATGTTAGAGGACGTGTAAATATGAGAATAACTATAATTGAATCAATTTCATTACTTCTGAGTTTTTGTGTTTGATAACTTGGTGATGTAAGGCTCATCCAGTAGTTTCAACTTCTTGTATTGACTGAAACTCTATTTTTTAGTCATAGAAATCTTCATAAACTACAACTCTACCACCACGTTAGTATAATTTTTTAATTATGAAATAATTCTTTTTGTTGGGATATTATCATAAAATCGTAGCTATACTTATCTCATACTAATTAAATAACTATGACATTAATTTTATATCATAGTAACTAAGTACCCCACCAATGCTAAAGACTCAACCATTTCATAGTGTCATACATTTATCATTACCAATACTTTGTATTCTCAAGTTAGAGTCATGGTCTTTTCCCAAAATTATGACTTTTAAGCCATAGATAGTTGTAAAGCCAAATCTACTTTTACAACTTTATTATACTACCTAATTTTATTGGTTAGGTGGTATCCCAAAAGTTCATTAACATGAGTATATCATCAATAAAGATCCAAAAGTTCATGCGTCATGCAAGTAGTAACTAGGACTTTAATCCAAATATCAATCTCATAGGAATTGTATCGACAATTCAGTTATTCAATAGTGAGATGACTTATTTATAGTAAAATAGAGATTAAGATTGTGAGATAATCTTAGAACCATGAGTTTATTAATTTAATCTATTAGATATATATTTAAATTAGCATAGACTTATATTATGTTGGACACATAACAAAAATTAGGATGTTATGTAATGACTTCTTTCCCTAATGGCATACAAGGTGATTGTCACCATTGATCTTATCACAAAGGTGGTCCCCTCATAGATGTCCCCTTAGTACACCACCATCGAGACAATAAATAATCTCTGATCAAGATTTATTTACAATCTAATAGTTTTTAGGCAACTTCATTAACTATCCGTGATAGTTTCTTCATATCATACATCAACACTCTTATTCTTTGGTCTGAGCTATCATAAAGACTAAAGATTGATCATGGTTTATAAGTGTTTATACTTTTTACTTCATAAGTATCATACTCACATAATTAACATATAATTTTTTCAAGTTTCACTAGTGAGAAATCATACAAGTGAAAGCAACTCATAAGAGTTTTCACTACATTGTAAGTCATAATATACTTGCATATGTCTTGAGGATTACCTATTATTATCTTTCTCAATGATAATATGTCTCATACACTAAATGTGAAATACCTATGAGAGTATTCTATATAATATTCATCCCAATCAAGAATAAATTCTTTTAAGACATGTATAATGGATTGATGAGTAAAATCATTCGTACTTTCAGCTTTGTTAGTGCCACACTTATAATGATTAACATACCTAAATTTTGAGTTTCGACGTATAAGTTTATCTCATATATCATACTCAAAAGAATTGTTACATACTTTCTACCATATATGCAAGTGAGCCTCATAGGTTTACTTATCATATTCTACCATGACATTCTCACACAAACTAACCAATAGTCAAACTACTAGTTCAAGTTCTATTTAATTACTCATCCATCAACATCTTTAATACAATATAAATAAAACATATTCATTAATAAGAAACCATTATCATATCACATAAATTAATTTATACAAACCCTATATCACATATTATTTTAGTAAAAATTTCTAAATATACACTAGGGGGGGGGGGGGGGGGTTGAGAGCCATGCCCCCAACTCTAGTTATTAGCATTAACTTTTGTTTCTCTATCTTGTGGAACCCTCAGAAAGTATGCAATTTATCTATAAGATTTGGTAGTTGCAACATGCCTTACTTGTTGCATAGAGGGAGAGGAAGAAGAATGCAAGATATGTCAAATTTCTTTATCATCAACTTTTATACTCGATTACTTTAAGTAGGAAGTCATGAATTTAAAAAAAAATTACAACTTTGATTTCCATCTCTTAAGCTCGAGGTTGTCACTTCAAAAAATATCTATGACTTTGGAATACATTCTATCTTTCTATAACACAAAGTTGCGAAGCTATGAAGTATTTTATGCTTCATGCATTTGTCTTCTTATCCTTCATAAAGGGCCATAATGCAAGAAAATAGGCATGCCATGGTGAAGGGCCTTTCATATTGTTGTAAGGCCATAATGTTTTGAAAAAGCCATTCCATTGTCATTAGTATTTCTTGATCATTATATGGTCATAATACTGAGAAATAATCATGACATTAAGAAGGTCTCTAGTGTGTACCTTGTGGCAATAACACTAGAAAATGATTATTACAAAATTTACCTAGCACTATGGGTGGCAGTAGGACTGGCCTTCACTTCAATCATATATCATATTGTTGTGGCACTACAAGAATGTTACAACACTAATAATTATCCCATACATAAAATTTATAGCTTTGTATTCCTTTGAGGACAAGAGTTGGGCCTTGGGGAATAGTCATACTCAAGTAATATCATCTATAATATTTATTATTCTAAAAGTCAACAATATATAATTACCAAGACTCCAATAGGTTTGACTTTGTAATTTTTTATAGCTTAAAAGTTATGGCTTTGTAAAAAGGCTATGATTCAAACTTGAGACTACTAAACTATATTAAAGATAAAGTCATAGTACTACGATAAGGCTACAACTTTTAGCATCAATAGGGTACTTAGTTATTATGATGTAGAATTAATGGCAAAGGCATTTTATTTATATAAGATAAGTATGGATGTGACTCCACAATAATATCTCAGCTACAAGAATGTACAAATGAGTAGGTAGGGTTGTAGTGTATAAAGATGGTTATGACCAATTATGTAGAGTTTCAGCTACGAATAGATACTTAAACTATATAAGTCTCCATGTTCTAGCCACTCAACAAATATCTCCAAAAATATATTGATTTTATGAATATTCATCAAAACCTATCAAAACTCAAAATCATGAAATTAATCCATAATTTTTTGATTTTCATGCCAATACAATATCATAAATCACTAAAATAGATAAGAATATTCAGTAGTTTTAAAATTGTATAGTTACCTAGGCCAAAGCCATGACAATTATCCAGTGTCAGAACTTTTGGACATATAATGTTATAGAAGATATTACTCAAGAATGACCACTTCCAAGGCCATGACTCTTTCCCTCAAAAGAATGTAAATCTATGACTTTTGGGTATGGGATAAATGCTAGTGTCATGACCATTCACATAGAAGAAAGACTAAGACTTTTGTCTTGGCCATTCACATCACCATGTCCATTTGATGCATCGAAGCCATTTCACACAAAAGAAAGAGTAAGACTAATGTCATGGCTATTTATAGCACCATGACCATTTGATATGAGAGATCAATTTCAAAGTCATGATCTTTCTCAGTGATATGACTTTGTGTTACAGAGAAAAAAGATATAATTCATGGACATTCCCAGTACCACAACATTGTATTACAAAAAGATTATGATATTTTCCAAAGTTATGACTACTTTCTAGAGTCACAACCTCAAGCTCAATAGACCAAGACTAAAGTCACAACATCTTCCAAAAGCTATGAATTTCTATTTAAAGAAATACCATGATTCTAGATTCTAAAAGTAATAAGAAGAAAATTACAAAGGGATCTTCAATCTTAAATGATCTTCTTCTTGTTCTCCATGTACCAAGCCAAAGCAAAGCATAGAAAATAACTTTGGGAAAAGATTTTCACACTTCTAGGGGATCCATGAGCAAAAAAGGAATGCACGACATAGGTTAAAACATAAATTTGGGGGGAATCACTCTCAAACCCTCCTATCAAGGGTATATTTGAGAATTCAATCAAATTAGCATGGGATTAGGGTTTGTATCTTAGATTCTTGTGAGGCTATTATTGTGAATCTAAAATTCACAAGACTTCTTCTCTTGTACCTCATAAATTTCTTTCCAATATCAAGCTAAATTGAGATCTATATTGTATAATTATGATTAATGTGATCTATAAATGATTTTGTAATTAATCATTGTGTTTCATTTATGTCAAAGAATGGAAACTATTATAAATAGTGATTAAATATAATTTGAATTAGTGATTTAACTATTATTGGGTTTGTGCATGTTGATGTGATGAATGATGATAGGTAAATCACAAAGCTCTATCATTTATATGGAGGGAAGGAAGTGATAGCCCTTCCAACTATAATGTAAAAGATAAACCTATATATATCAAAACTCAAAATTAATGTTTATTAATCAATATGAGTATGGTGATCAAGATGCCAAAAGCACACATAATTTTATATGATACTCTATTACATAAATCTTAAAAGAATTGATTCTCGATTGAGAGTCACATCATCATTGTAGAGCATGATGAATCAATGATAGGTAATCCACAGGACATGCACGAGACGAGTGGTGAGTGGTTGGACTTATAACTTAGTGACATCTTTTTGACTTTCATTCACTCGTATGATTCCCATTAGTAAGATTTGAAAGAAGTATATATTAATTAGGTGAGTATGATACTTAAGAATCTAAAAGTATAAATGCTTATATACTACACTAGTTCTTGACATTTATGACACCTGAGATCATAGAAATAATTTTTAAATATGAAGCAATAATCAAGGAAAGTTGACATGCTTTCTAAAAGGTATGTACTTGTTAATGAACCTAAAGCAAATATAATTTGTTATCTCAGTGGTAAAGTACCAATGAGATAGCTATGAGTTGATAACCATTGGAATGAGATCATTAGTCAAAACTACCTTGTATGCTACTATAAATAAATATCATTCTATAATAATAGAACCTTCAATATTTATTCTACCTCAACATAAATCAAACAATTTGAACATGCATTGTTGGTTATAAAATAAGAATCATGTGGAAAAACTATAAGATATAAAAGTCATACTAATATTTCTAAATATCTCTCCAACTAGAATTAATAGTGTTATCTCATTATTGGCTGATTGAACTACCGATATAATCTTTATGAGATAGATTTATAGAAGAAAGTCCTCTTTATTAATTTTATAATCCATATAATTGTAGATCTTTGTTGACAATATAACATAGCTAATGAGTTTTGAAATGTTATCTAACTTATAAAATTGGGTAGTATAACAAAGTTGAAATAATTATCTTTCTTGATAATTAAATCTTATTTATTGTAAAGAAATTAAGAAAGGTGGGTTATTTGACGAAGCATTATCCAAGAAAAGATAAGACATTGAAGAATAAAAATAATTTGACTTATGTATTTCTAAAAGAGATATTAATAGATTTAAAGAATATGTTTGCATACCAAAATGTATACATATTGTAAATAAATTATTATATTTAATATGCAAACTATCATATATTCATGTTATTTTTAGTACTATTGATGATGTATAAGTATGAAAATGAGTTATAATTTGATTGATTTCATGATTTTTGAGTTTTGGTGGATTTTGATTAATAATCATAAAATTGATATATTTTTTTGAGGTATTTGGCGACTCGGTGATTTAGGCTTATTATGCAATTTCAATATCTATTCTTGGCTAAACCTCAACTTATTTAGTCATGACTCTATCACCTCATTAGTACAATCATATAACTATGCAATATATTTTTTTGGCTATGATATTATCACGGAGTCATAGTCATATTTATATCATAATAACCAAATTTGGTATTTAGTCTCCCTCATATTTAATATAGAAGAGAGACTAATATTTCTTAATATATCTCCAACTAGAATTGTGTTATCTCATTGTTGGTTGACAGAACTGCCAATATAATTTTTATGAGATAGATTTATGGAAGAAAGTCCTCTTTATTACTTCTACAATCCATATAATTGTAAATGTTTGTTGATGAGATAACATAGCTAATGAGTTTTAAGATATTATCTAACTTAAAAAATTGGGTAGTATAACAAAGTTGAAATAATTATCTTTCTTGATAATTAAATCTTATTTATTGGAAAGAACAAAGAAGGGTGGGTTATTTGACGAAGCATTATCCAAGAAAAGATAAGACATTGAAGAATAAAAATCACTTGACTTATGTATTTTTAAAAGAGATATTAATAGATTAAAGGAATATATTTGCATACCAAAATTTATACATATTTGAAATAAAATATTAGTAGTTACTTACTATCTAGTATGTAAACTATCAAATATTCATGTGTATTTTTAGTACTATTTGATGATGTATAAGTATGAAAATGAGTTATAATTTGAATGATTTCATGATTTTAGAGTTTTGGTGGATTTTGATGAATAATCATAAAATTTATATATATTTTTTGAGGTAATTGGCGACTTGGTGATTTAGGCTTATGGAGCAATTTTAAAATCCATTCATGGCCAAACCTCCACTTATTAGTCATGAAAATCTATATATGTCATCACTCTATCACCTCATTAGTATAATAATATAATTATGTAACATATTTTTTTGGTTATGATATTATCATGGAGTCATAGTCATATTTATATTATAA
The DNA here is from genome assembly GCA_029783825.1 of Sapria himalayana. Classification (NCBI taxonomy): domain Eukaryota; kingdom Viridiplantae; phylum Streptophyta; class Magnoliopsida; order Malpighiales; family Rafflesiaceae; genus Sapria; species Sapria himalayana. Next base: position 2,154,916 of record JAREIK010001258.1, on the reverse strand, counting down.
TAACCAAATTTAGTATTAGTCTCCGTTATATTTAATATAGAAGAGAGAGCAATAACAAATCCATAGTCTTTCTTAATGTCATGACTTTGGGTTACACAGACCAAAAGCGTAAGTTATGGACACTTCTCAGTGCCACAACTTTGTGTTATAAAAAGATTAAGATGTATTCCAAATTCATGAAAAATTTTCAAATTCAAGAACTCGAGCTCAAGAGACTAAGGAAGAAGTCGTAGAATCTTTTTAAAGTCATGACTTTTTACTTAGAGTAATGTCAAAATTCTTGAGTATAAAAGTGGAAAGAGAACAATAAAAACATAATTTGGTTATTATGATATAAAAGTCATACTAAGATTTCTAAATATCTCCAACTAGAATAGTGTTATCTCATTGTTGGTTGACTGAACTGCCGATATAATCCTTATGAGATAGATTTATGGAAGAAAGTCCTCTTTATTACTTCTACAATCCATATAATTGTAGATGTTTGTTGATGAGATAACAAAACTAATGAGTTTTGGGATATTATGTAACTTATAAAATTAGGTAGTATAACAAAGTTGAAATAATTATCTTTCTTGATAATAAAATCTTATTTATTGGAAATAATTAATAAAAGTGGGTTATTTGACGAAGCATTATCCAAGAAAAGATAAGACATTGAAGAATAAAAATCAATTGATATATGTATTTCCAAAAGAGATATTAATTGATTTAAAAAATATATTTGCATACCAAAATTTATACATATTGTAAATAAATTACTAGTAGTGGCTCACTATTTAGTATATAAACTATCGAATATTCATGCATATTTTTAGTACTATTTGATGATGTATAAGTATGAAAATGAGTTATAATTTGATCGATTTCATGATTTTTGAGTTTTGGTGAATAAACATAAAATTGATATATATTTTTTGAGGAATTTGGTAACTTGGTGATCTAGTCTTTTAAATGAATTTTAATATTTATTCTTGGCCAAACCTCCTCTTATTTAGTCATGACAATCTTTATATGTCATGACTCTATTACCTTATTAGTATAATCATACAACTATGCAACATATTTTTTAAATTATGATATTATCATGGAGTCAGTCATATTTATATCATAATAACCAAATTTGGTATTAGTCTTTCTTATATTTAATATAGAAGAGAGACTAATATTTCTAAATATCTCTCCAGCTAGAATAGTGTTATCTCATTGTTGGTTGACTGAACTCTTGATATAATTATTATGAGATAGATTTATGGAAGAAAGTCATCTTTATTACTTCTACAATCCAAATAATTGTAGATGTTTGTTGATGAGATAACATAGCTAATGAGTTTTAGGATATTATAAACTTATAAAATTGGGTAGTATAACAAAGTTGAAATAATTATCTTTCTTGATAATAAAATCTTATTTATTGGAAATAAATAATAAAGGTGGGTTATTTGACGAAGCATTATCCAAGAAAAGATAAGACATTGAAGAATAAAAATCATTTGACATATGTATTTCCAAAAGAGATATTAATTGATTTAAAAAATATATTTGCATACCAAAATTTATACATATTGTAAATAAAATATTAGTAGTGGCTTACTATTTAGTATGTAAACTACCGAATATTCATGTGTATTTTTAGTACTATTTGGTGATGTATAAGCATGAAAATGAGTTATAATTTGATTGATTTCATGATTTTTGAGTTTTGGTGGATTTTGATGAATAATCATAAAATTGATATATTTTTTTGAGGTATTTGGTGATTTAGGCTTATAGAGCAATTTCAATATCTATTCTTGGCCAAACCTCCACTTATTTTGTCATGACAATCTTTATATGTCATGACTCTATCACCTCATTAGTATAATCATACAACTATGCAATATATATTTTTGGCTATGATATTATCATGAAGTCATAGTCATATTTATATCATAATAACCAAATTTACTAATAATCTCTCTTATATTTAATATAGAAGAAAGAGCAATACCAAATCTATAGTCTTTCTTGATGTCATGACTTTGGGTTACACCGACTAAAAGCACAAGTTGTGGACACTTCTCAGTGCCCCAACTTTGTATTATAAAAATATTAAGATGCATTCCAAATTCATGAGAACTTTCCAAATCCAAAAACTCACGCTCAAGAGACTAAAGAAGAAGTCATAGAATCTTTTAAAAGTCATGACTTTTTACTTAGAGTAAAATCAAAATTCTTGAGTATAAATGTGGAAAGAGAACAATAAAATCATAATTTATTTTCCTCCATGCACCAAGACTAAAGAAGAGCATAGTAAAGAAAGGATTTTCACACTCCCTAGGTGATCCATGAGAAAGAAATAGATGCGAGACATAGACTAATCCTTAGAGTTGAGAGGAGTGACTTTCAAATGCCACTCTCTAGGGTAGATTCAATAAAATCAACCAAAATAGCTTGTGATTAAGGTTTATGTCCTAGATTGTTGTGTGGGAAGTCATTGAGAATACAAGATTCATGGGATAGTTTCTATTATATCACATGAATCTCTCCCTAATATCAAGCTAAATTGATATCTATGATTTATATAATTATGATTTATGTGATATATACATGGTTTTGTGATTAATTATTATGTTTGATTTATTTTATTGAATGGAAATTGATGTACATCAATTTCCATGGTGATTAGATATAATTTGAATTAAAGATTTGATTTTTAGTAAGTTTATTTGGGTTATTATTGTGGATGATAATAGTTAAACCAATAGGCTCACTCATACATATGGAAGGAAAGTGAAAAACCTTTCAACTATGATGCATGAGACAAACTTATATGTTAAAACTTAAAATTGATTTTTATTAATTATTGTGAGTATGACACTCATGAAGCCAAAAACATGAATGATTTTACATGCCATTCCATTATACATGTCTTAGAAGAATTGGTTATTGACTGATATGGATATATTATAAAATATTCTTTTAAGAGTTTTTCTTTTAGTGTAGGAGTAGCATCATCATTATGAATGATGATGATAGGTAATCTATCAGAAATACACGAGTGTATGGCGACTCATAAGGTGGTGATACCTCTTTTAGTTTCCTTCTCTCCTACTAATGACATTTGAGGAAAACATATATTAATTATGTGAGTATAAATAATTTACATTAGTTCTTAATCATTATGACACACGATGAGACTAGGGAATTATAATTTACATATTAAACAATTACCAACGATATTTGACAAGTTGCCTAAAAGGCATATACTTATTAATAAATCTCAAGTATAGATGATTTGTTATTTAAGTGGTAAAGTATTGAAAGGAGAACTATGATGGTACCATCATTGGGACTTGGATGGGTTCAATGATGATAATTGCAACATTGTTATTCTACCTAATTTAATAAGTTTGGCGATATCCCAAAAGTTTGTTAATAAAAATTTCTTGTAAACTAAGATCCACAATTACATGGGCCATACAAGTAGTATAATAAAATTTTATCTAGATATCATTTTCATAGGGATTATACTTGTAACTTAATTATTCAATAATGAGATAACCTATTCTCAGTAAAATGGATAATCAGATCTTCAAACAATCTTAGGTCTAAGGTACATACAATTAATCTATGTGATACTATCAAGTCATTCAACATATATTATGTTGGATACATAATAAATGTTGGGATATTATGTAATGATTGTTGGGATTTCAGATAGAATATCCAATCTAATTGGAACATAAACATAGTGAAATTTATAATTTTTATCTCTTAACCCACCAAGGATCACATGTGTTTCATAAAAAATATGAAGGATGGGTAAAGAAAACTCACCTCTTGTAGATCGATTTGTCATGCCTTCAAAGTATGCATCTTGGTTTATTCGGATCTTCAAAGGTGCTGCATTTCTGAAAAATGACCACCCTCTACAAGTATCCACACACAAACAAATAATGAACGATCTTGCTGAATGCTAGTTCATATTCGCCTTCTCAAAATGAAAGAGTTTCTCTCTATTTTATAAAAGGTGACCGCTTACAATAAATATGTCTCACATTAATATATACAAGTCTACTATGGTTTAAGTCATAAATGAATTTAATATTATTATATATTTAAAACTCTTTTAAATAATAACAATTTAAATTCAAATCCTTAAAACTCCTTTTAAATAAGGAAATGAATTTATATATCTAAAACTCTTAAGAAAATATAAGTAATTAATTATTTATTTAAATCACAAATTTAAACATTTTCAAAATTAAATGCGAATATAAATAATAACTAATTTTTATTTATAATTTATAATAATCTCATTATTTTAAATTACTACAGAGAGTGAAAAAATATAACCATTATTATTTGTTCTTAATGTATGACCCTATAGATTTAATTAACATTGACAGTAGGCTTAAATCACATTTTGATCCTACAAGTCATGAGTGGACTCTAGCAAGACATTATGACTACCCAAGTTAAATGAAAAGATCATGATCCGAGACAACCTTAATATAGCTAATGACATAATATTTTTATCTCATGATATATTGATAAAATATAAGACATGGGCAAAGTCAACCTTATTTCATTCTATTTTTGATTACTTGAAACCCAATTAGACTAATTAAACAAATGATATTGATCTCCATCAATTTATTTGAGCACGGCCATGCATTTCTCAATCTCAATTATCGAGGGGGCCTAGATATATCTTTCTTATAATAAGAGGGACAAATTCCATCTTAATCGCTCATATCTTACTACATAATTTTTTTTATGTTCAAGTATAACCTTTATAATCATCTAATTAAATATAATGTTTGATTATATCAAAACACAATATTCTTTATGTTGATAACTATAGCGATCTCAAGTTAAAGGATTTAATAACATAACTATTAGAGATTAACTTATGACTTTGATCCATGTATTAATCTCAAGATGGGTCTATCCAATATTTATTCTCAACAAATATATTTAAATTTGATTTGTATCTCATACATATATTCATCCCATGAATATCATTCAAACTTTATACTAATCTTAATTCATTATTATTCGTATAATAATAACTGATTAGGGATATTTAGAATAATTAATAATATTATTCAAGAATATTATACATAGTAAAGATGCAAATTATCATAATAATTAATTCTCACAAATAGTCAAAATATCATGTTTATACGATAGGCCTAGAGCACTATTACTAACAATGATCCCTTATCCTAATAGAATATAAGATAGTTATCACTATTGAGCCCTTTCCAATGGTTTTCCCATTGTAGCTATCCCCTCACTACATCATTATCAAGATAACTATTTATCTCTACATGAGAGTCATTCATAATTCAATATATTTTGGGCAACTTCATCAATTGTCCTTGATAATTGCTTTATATGAACACTCTTATTCTTCAATCGCTATTATCATAAAGACTAATGATTTTCATGGATTATGAATATTTGTACTTTTGGCTTCGTAAGAACCATACTCATATAATTAACATATATTCCTTTCAAGTTCATTGGTTGGAACTATATAAGTAAAATTAACTTACAAGGATTGTCGCTACCTTGAGAATCATACTTACTCACACATGTCCTTAGAATTGGAATTGTTTGACACCACCTTGGGATCATACTTACTCACACATATCCTGATGATTACCTATCACTATCTACCTATGTAATGATGTGACTCTCACACTAAATGTGAACCCTTTGAATAATATTCAATATAATATTCATCTCAATCATACTATAAGGTTTGTAAGCACTATACTCATGATAATTAACATACCCAAATTTTGGAGTTTAATGTATAAGTTTATCTAGTGCATTGTAATTGAAAGGGTTTTTACTTACCTTCCTATCATATCCATGAGTGAACCTCTTAATTTACCTATCAGCATCTACCATGATAATCTCACACAAACCTACAAATAGTTAAAACATTATTATAAGTTTTATTTAATCACTATCCAATATCCATTAATATCTATAATATAAAATAAGTCAAATAATTATTGCATTCATTATCAAAACTTGTTATATTACATAATTCAAATTATATAAACCCTAGACGATGCTAGTTCGGTACAAATTCCTAAAACTATTCCTAGAGGAGAGGGGATGGCAGTAATGCCCCCTAACATTAGGAATTCACAAAAGTCTTATATTCCTTGCTTACTTGTGTAACCCCTAGGGAGTATATGAAATTCACCCTTAGAGTTTGTAGTTGTAGTGGCTTTCCTTACTGCATAAGAAGATACATAGAAGAAAGTGAGAGTCTAGTTAAAATTCATTAACTTCCAATTTTATATTCAAGCTGCAATGCATTATTTTAAGTAAGAAGTCAAGACTTTCAGAAGAAAATCATAACGATGGCCATCATCTCTTTTGCTTGAGGTCATGACACCAGAAAATAGTCACAACTATATTCAATATCTTAATCTCTCAATAACACAAATTCATATGACTAGTAATAATCACAACTTTGACCTAATCTCTCTGTAACATAAAGTCATAAAACTATGAAATAACTATGAATTCATTCCTTCATCCATTTGTAGTCATATAGGGCTACATCACCTTAAGTGCCCTTGGAGTAGAGATGATTTCTCATATTATTATATAGTTGTGGCACTATGAGTGCCCATGACACTGGCCTTTTATTTTTTTTACATAACCTATTTTCTTAGCATTATTAGGATGCCACAACATTGGCACTTAGCTTGTGCATACAAGTTGTGGATATGTCTTTCTTTGAGGATAAGAGTTTCGACAATAGAAATGATTATACTCGAGTAATATTCTTTATAATATTTATTGTCATAGAAGTTACAACTTAGAATCATATTTGAAACTTTGGCATTTGTACTTATGACTCAATAATTTTTTATAGCTGAAAAATTAGAGTTTATAAAACTATTATGACTTTGACTTGAGATTATTGAGCCATATAAAGATAAATTATTATATTGTAAAATTAGTTATGCCCTTGAGCACTATTTAGGAAATTGGTTAATATGATGGAGGATTAATTTCACAACCATTTACATATTTTGAGCTAAGTATGGATATGACGCCATGATTTTATCACAACCATTAGGAATGTGTCACATAGTGGAAATATTATGCTAACAAGTTGGTAGAGTCTTGGCATACAAGAATTTCTCCCAACTATTTATGTAGTATTTTGTCCAAGAATAGATGTTAAAATTATATAAGACTTAATGATCTCTCTAATCTACTAAAGAAGTCCACAACTCATTAATTTCATGACTATTCATCAAAACTCTCTAAAATATAGAAAATCATGCAATCAATACATATTATTTCTATTTCCATCTCTATACATCATTATCAACCACCAAAATATACAAGAATATTCAATAAATTGAATACTGAAAATAATAACCATCTTGTATGTTATTAATGAAAGTCATTCTATAATAATTCAATTTTATTTTATATCCATACTTAACATAAATAGAGCTATTTGAACATGTAACATATGAATCAAGTGACAAACTCTAGGATCTAAAAGTCATTCCAAAATCTTGAAATATCTTCTCAACTAGAATTGTATCATCCCATTGTTTCTTGATCAAATTGCTAATATAATCCATATGGGATATATATTATTTCATTAAAATTCTTCTTTACTACTTGTACACCTTATATGCTTATCATTATTTATTGATGAGATAACCTACCATGAGCTTTTGGGATACTATATAACCAACAAAATTGGATAGTATAACAAAGTGATAATAACTTTTTGGTTGGTCAATATGAATTATTGTAATTATCCTTGAAAAATAATATTTCTTTTTTTTAGTAGTTTAGATAACATTAGTTTGATAATTTTGTCTGGATCTAGTAGCATGTTTTGTTATCTTATTTGAATTATGGAATTGTTATAGTTTGTCTTTTCCTTATCTATTTTTTTCAGCCCACCAATCAATAGAGCAAAATTTTGGGACTGAGCTAACCCATCGAGACCCATAAAAATATAAAATTAAAATATGATGTACAATCAATCATTTGAGGAAATCCTCAAGATATTTTTTAAAGAGTTAAAGGAGAAAAAGGATATAGACAACCATCATTGGGCTAGAAGCAAGATGTGGATGAGAGAGGACAGCCCAAATTATCAATATAAAAAGCATATTATTCACCAAGAAGTGATTTCTATTTCATACCTCATGATAACTTGAATCAATCTTGCTATTAGCCCGTAGCAAGTTATTGAGATTGGAGATGTGAAAACCATGAAAGGAGCATATTCAATGATTTTTATCCATTCCCTAATTATCCTTGTAGATGATGTCATCGAGATGATTATATATCTAATATCAATAATTGATACCAAAAGTAGAAGCATGATAGAGTTCAAAAATTATATAGAGAAGTTAGCTTCGATAACAAATATTTTCAATGGAGGAGATAACGTATTGATGGTCTAGTTAAGGACATTAAACTTATAACTACTTGGGAGGAAATCCAAAAGTTTTTTTTACTTGATGAATTTGTTCTTGTTGTAAAATAAGTGTTATATTTACATAGCTACACTTAAATGCCACCTCCCCCCCTCCCCACCATCATCACCCAAAAGAATCATAGATTCTAATTCTATGATTCTTTAAGCCCAAAGCCAAGACCATTTTTCAACACTGACTTCAGTATTACAAAAAAAATGCTGATCATAAGTTTAAAGACCAAGTCATGACAATACCCAGCACCATGACTTTGGTGTTACAAAAATAAAAGTATTGTTAGAAACCAAATGGCAAGGCCATGGTCATGGCCATGACTTAGTGTTGTGATTTTGATGTAATAGCTCGACATGACACTATGCCGTTTCAATTAAAGAAAGAAAAACAAGCCTACAGGGTCATCACTTTTATTAATTAAATCATGACTATAAATATTTAACCCTAAAAATCTTCTAATAATATTTTATTTCTCTCCTAATGTCACTACAAACCAACCCTAAATCTACTAATCTCATTGATTGGATAATAAAAGGGAGAAGATCTAAAAAAATGGTAATAGAATTGAGCCACAAGGAGAAAGAGAAGTAATAGAAACACAACACCATAAAAATTTCATCTGAAGCCTTGGTGCAATGAAGATATTTGTCACACAACTAGGGTAGTATTGGATTGACTCAATTATGGCAAAAAAAAGTTTTATTGGAGAAAACAAATTTAATGAATTCATCATTCCTATTGGGGATGTTATAAAGGAAAAAAAATGATTGTTGTTTTACATGCATCAAGAATGGGGCAATAATTCTATTTTGAAAGAATTATATGTCAATTTGGAGGATAGACAAGGGAAAACATACCGTGTTAAAGATATTTGGGTGTGAATTTATAGTAAGATATAAATAAGTTGCTTAGACTCAAAGAAAAGCCAAAGTTAACATGTATTTTAAATCCCATTGCAGGTAAGAAGATTTTATAGCAATTGCTAGTTTGTTGATCGATGAAAATGGAAAAAGGAGGATGATTTCATTAAGTACATATGGATACATGATTATGGAAGAATTAATGGAGGTGAGTAAAGTTTTGATATATTTCATATTCTCATTTTTACTAGCATTACTCTATGTCTTGATAATTATTTTAGAAAGAGTGATTATTACTGTATGTCATCATGATTGGATATAATTTTGACATTGGAAAGATTCTCAAAAAGTCAATTCCTAGTTTCTATGAGGGTAAATTTTTTGGCCAAATAATTAAATTTGCTTGATTACTTTATTATGTCTAGCTAAGGGAGTTCCCATAGATAATCAAGTTGATGTGATGTGTCCAATACTATCACCCTGAACATTGTTAGGCATTAAAAAGGGAATTAAAAGAGATTAAAAATGAAAGAAATTGATTCTTTAAGTGGAAAGACTAACAAAAATTTGGGAAGAAAGACCATCATTCACTGGAGTAGACTTTGAAGATATGAAAAGAAAGGGTAAAAGATGAGAAAATGAGAAAGCCTGCATTGGGCATATTCTATTTGCACAAATAGATATATTTGTCAATGTTTTTCATATTTTGGAAAATGTACCGCAAGATGCCAAAAAAACAAAGAAGAGCTAAAACATGGGATTTAATCCCTACATATAGTAGAGGTGTCAAACATGCATTATTATGCTAGCAAAGTCAATTTCAATAAGGCATACCTATGCGGTGCCACCATGCCGTGTCAGGAATGGCACAACATGATACCCATAGTAGTGGCTCATCACTACACAGTTGGCTTAAAAAATGTTGGGTCGTGATGGTTCAGATTGATTCATGCCAACACCGACCACATAGTGCCACATCCATAGGAGCCAATGGTGATCAGCCACTTAAGTGGAACCTAGCTTACATGACCAATTTTTTTTTAAAAAAAAACCATTCCATCATATGGTCACCCAATGGGGCATGACCCGTGACTCAAGACTCGCCCATGCACTATCCTAGGACACTAAGCTAATGGATTGTGTCTCTGGGTTAGATACATAAGTCATGCCTAGCTCGAAATGAGGCTCATCTCATATCAGCCCATCATGACATGAGCTATGCTTCGAGCCAGCACAATCTACGACCATGCATGGTTCTAGACTGTACAATAGTAATGAAAGAAGTTAGAAAATGAGATGCAATGTAGAAAATATTTTTTTTTAAAAAAAAGGGATATTGTTTATCATGAACTAAAGTTTGAAAATAAGATCTATAAACTTTTGGAAGAAAAAATAAAATACTTGAAGATAAGATTGATTGGTAGCATTTAATCATTTGGTAGACTGTACAAGGGCATCACAATAAATTGAAAAAAAATGATGGCAAAAAGAGATGGAACTAATAAAAATGTCACTCAATATTGAGAGAATTAGTTGATAGAAGAATTAAGAAAATGTAGTGTGAATCAAATGAACTCGTAGTTTACCTTTGGATCCTTTAAGGTTGCATTGAACTCTATTATGTGAAGACAAGATGTATTATGTGATATTTTGGTGAAGATATTGGATTGGATAGCTACACAAAAGATAGATTTACAGAGACCATCTATTTTTATGCCACCATTCGAGTACTCAAGATCATATTTCTTTTTTCAAGAGTATGTTCCAAAAGAGATATCATATTGCTAATCACCCTCAACTTATTGATTTGTACTTTTTGTTTTTTTTTTCATATTGTCATTCTATAATCAATTGTGATGAATTTGTTTGAGATAATATTGGAGAATTTTGTTTTTACTAAGGGGGAAGTCATTACTCAAGAATGAGTAATATTTTTAGTGTGTGAATTTATTCGGTATGTAAACTACCAAATATTCTTGTGTAATTTTGGTGCTAATAGTGAGTAAGCATGGAAATAAGTCATAAAAAGATTGATTTATTGAATCTAAAGTTTTGATAGATTATAAAAAATAGTAATGAAATCAGAATTTTTTTGGAAGTATTTGATAACTTAGTGATTTGGGCTCATCCAGTAGTTCTAATATTCATTCTTGGATGAAACTCTTCTTATTTATTCATGATAATTTTTGTACATTATGCCTCTATCATCTCATCAGCATAATCCTTTAACTGTACAACTTATTATTTTTATTTAGATATTAATTATGGAATTGTAGTCGTATTTATCTCATTACAATTAAATGTCAATGACATTAATTTCATGTTATAGCAACCAAGTACTCCACTAATGTTAAAAGTCACGATCACTACCCAATACTGTGACATTATCTTTACCAATGTATTGTCAAATCATAGCCATGGTCTTTTCTAAAAGTCATGATCTCTGAGCTACAGTAAGTTACAAAGAAAATACTACTTAGGATAAAGAAATGATAATTATCATACGCCATGATTCTTGGATACATACTATTACATTGGGCATTATTTGAGTGCAGTAACTTTTTGATGCTATGACTCTTGCCCTCAAGAGATGGCAAAGGCAAGACTATGAGGCACAAGCTAATTTCTAAAGTTGTGGCCATTCCTAAGTAACAATTATTTGATACATGAGAAAGGTTAAGATCAAAGTTGCAGCCATTCCCAGCACCATGGACAATTCATATAGAAGAAAGACTAAGGTTGATACAGTGGCCATTCCCAGCACCACATCTTTTTCATGCAAAAGAAAGACCATAGCCAATATCTTGCCCATTTTCATTTCCATGACCATTTGATGTAGAAAAAAGACTAATGCCAAAGTTATCGTCATTCTTAGCATCACAACTTTAGATTATAAAGACAAAGACATATGTTATGGATACATCTTGACTTCATGACTTTATGTTATAAAATTATTAAGATATATTTCAAAGTCTTGGGCACTTTCCAGAGTCATGACCTCGAGCCCATGAGGCCAAGGTCAAAGTTGTGGCATATTCTAAAAGTTGTGACTTTCTACTTAGAAAGATATCAAAATTCCTAAACATAAAAGAGAAAAGAGAACAAAAAATCATAATTCTTTTTTTATTATCCTCCACGAACCAAGACTAAAGCAAAGCACAAACAACAACTATAGGGAGGATTTTTGTATTCTCTAGGGATCCATGAAGCAAGGGATGCAAGACATAGGATAAATCCTAGAGCTGGGAAGAATGACTCTTAAACCCCCCATCTCTAGGTAGATTATCAGAAAATCAATCAAAATATCTTAGGATTAGGGTTTTTATCCTAGATTATCATGAGGGCTATCATTGAAAATTCAAGATTCACAAGACTTCTCATGTACCATCTGAATCTTTCCCTAATATCATGCTAAATATAGATTTATGGTTTGTGTAATTGTGATTTATGTGATATATAAATGGTTTTGTGATTAATTATTATATTTTATTTATGTTATAGAATGAAAATTAATGGATATAGTAATTATATAGAACATGAATTAGAAATTTTATTATTAGTAGGTTTATGTATTATCATGGTAGACGATGATAAGTAAATCATGAGGCTCACTCACACATATAGTAGGATAGATGTGATAGCCATTTTTGACCATGATGTATGAGACAAACTTATATATTAAAAGTTATAATTAAGATATATTAATTATTATGAACATGATGCTCATGAAGCTGAAAGTATAAATAATTTTATATACTATTTCATTATATATGTTTTAGAAGAACTAATTTTTGATTGATGTGAATGTTTAATATATTGTTATTTTAAGGGCTTCATCTTTAGTATGTGAGTCCCATCATCAATGTGGAGGATAGTGATAGGTAATCTATATGATATGTACAAATGTATGGTGACTCATAAGGTGGTGACATTTTTTTGAGTTATTTTTTTTCATATGTTGTTTACAAAAATACATATACTCATAAACCATAGTAGTTCATAGTCTTTATGACACTTCAAGTTGGAAAATAAGAATATACATACAAAGTAACTATTAAGGGAAATTGATGAGTTGTTTAAAACATATAGACTTGTAAAAAATCTTGGCAAAGATGATTTGTTATCTTGGTGGTAAACTACCGATGAGATAGCTATGATGGAATCATCATTGGAATGAGCTTAATGGTGATAATCACATTGTATTCCATTAGTGAAAAAGATCATTCTAAAATAATCCAACATTAATTTTGTATATGTACTCAATATAAACAAAACTTTATCATGCATCATACAAACCAAGTGGACAAAACCTAAGATCTAAGAGTCATACTAAAATCCCAAAAAAATCTTTTCTACTAGAATTATATTGTCTGATTGTTTGTTGATCAAACTGCTGATATAATCCATGTGAGATCAATATCTAGATGATAGTTCTCTTTAATACTTATATGACCTATATACTTTCAGATCTTTATTGATGAGGTAATCTTGCCAATAAGTCTTTGAGATACTATCTAATTAATTTAATTGAGCAACATAATAAAGTCATAACACTTACCCAATATTATATTCTCTTCTTCTATGAAGTATGAAGATATATTTAGAGATCTGAATTGGTTTTATTGATGGCTGAATATGAAAGATCAAATGATAAAGTACAAGTAACGATGACTAACATGCCAACAAACCATGTAATAATGACTAACATGCCAACAAACCATGTAATGCTCATAAAATGTCAAATTAAAATAACAAGAATTAATATATACTTTTGAAAATCAACCATTTATTGAGAAAATATGTGGATAATGTTTTAAAGAGATAATTATTATAAAAATTTAATGATTAAATATGTTCAAATGCAAAAAAAAAAATTATCATTGTGATTGTGGAGGTCCAACCCATTGCTTAAGCTTCTTTCCTAATGCTTATTGCGTAGTCTAAGAAAGGTTAATATCTCGACAGTCTTACCTCCAAAAATTAGAGAAGTTATGTTTGATGAGTATTATACTCAAGGCCTACAGCCCTTAGATAATAGCACTTTCCATCCCACCAAGACATAACCTCTCAAACATGCATGTAATATGAGAACTTCACGTGTGATCAACCATCCTAGTACTATTATTTCTCAAACACTTTTAACTTTGAAGTTTTTATGAGATTATGTGTGTTAGTATTTTTGTAATTGCACAAAAAAAATATCTTAGTAAAGGTTAATTATCATATAAAAAAATAATATAAACTACTAAAGGATTAAGAGGGCAAATAACCTACTTAAGAGTGAATGACACACTCATCTTAGAAGTGTCAAATGTCACACTTCATTAGTGAAAGTTTTCATTTCAAAAGACAATTAAAAGAATGGAAAATCCATTGATGTCTTGGATCAACTAACTATCCATCTTCCATTTTCAAACACAACTCACAAACTATTTTCTTTCAACTAAAATATCACCCAAAAGACAGTGTATCCATTGACCCTCCCTATTATTCCAAGTCCACATAGCTACCATCTCTCCTCTCTTATTTCTTTTCACTCTCATTCATTTCAACTCCTTCACCTTCTCCCTCATTCACCACTTTTCCTTTTCTCATATCCATAGTTTTTCTCTCTTTCCTTCTCCACAAATTAAACCAATAAATAAAATTTTTAAAAAGATGTATTTCCATTTCTTCTCATTCATCTTTTAATATATTAAAAAAATTATATTAATCACTTTTACATAGTCGATAATGGGGTTTTGTACCCATTTGTGCAGAAATCATATATTCATACAAACACACTTAGGCACCTTAATAAAATATTTGGGTATTCAGTTATACAAGCATTTATGTGTCAGAGAATAATGTATGTATTGAAGTGACTAAGAAATGAGAGTTGAACATATGGTAAATTTTTTAAAAATCTAAATAAAATTGTTGAAGAGTTCAACCATATAAAAACTACTTAATTAAAATGATTTTAGGAGTGAAACAGATTGTATTAAGGTGTATATGATTTATTGAAGATAACAACCAAATCCCTAGCATTTGGTAATAAACACCCCTAAAATGACTTAAAAAAATAGATGTAAAAACTTTATGAAATCAACACACATAGAAGTTAATTTTAAACATAAAAAAATTATGTGATGGAGTTGTCTATAAAAACAATGTTGATGTGTATGTAGCCATTTATGAAATATACGTGTAAGTGATTGAACTTCAAAACTAAATTATGACTATATATATAACTATAAAACCTCGGGAACTTTTTGTTACAATGAATATATTCTAATAGAAACATTTTGCAATAATGTATGTATATGAAGATAAATTATAGATAGTGATATTTTAATTCAATATACTATTAAACATATGTATACTTTTATTTTACTTTTCCAATCTGGAAAATATATTCTGAATACAATTGGGGTCAACTTTAAATATTTTAGTTCTCTAAATATTGTGATCATCATATAAATCTTATAAAATATCTATATAATGTGATCACACACGTGCTATAGTGTGTGGACATGTGTTTGTTAATTTACTATAAACTTAAAAAAAGAAAGAAATAATTGGATAAAAAAAATTATTTCAAGATGAGAGATTATATAAAATTTTAAATATACATATATTTATCTAATTATGTATGTATGTAAACATCATATAGAATACTTTTTTTTAAAAAAATGGAATATTTATGCTTATTAAGTTTGTAAAAGCTAAGTCGATACTCATGATGAATATAAGGAAATGGACAATGTAAAAATACAAGTGTGTAAATAGTTGATCAAAAATTTTATTATGGGTATCTAGCATTGGTCCAAAAGTAATTAATTAAAAATAAATTTTATTTAATAATATTATTAATTGGTGATTATACATTGGACATTTTGTGATAAAAAACTATGCATGAATAATTTTGATGATGATTTTTTTAGTTGATTGAAATATAAAAAAATTATATTTAATGCATAATGCTCCCACTTAACATAGAGTCTAAAAGAGATTAATATCTCAACAACCATATTAACTATTAGTATTTTTTTGTTAATTGAAATATCTAGAAATATCCTAATTTATTTTAAGTGTTTTAGCCCCTGATATCATGTTGATAATTTAAATATTCCAAAAATATCATTTGCTATAAAAATCTCCTCAAGAAAATGTATCAATTACACTAAAAATTTTCTTTTGAAAATTTAGGAGAGAAATAAATAATTATAAATTTGAAACCCCATTAAATTTTATTAAATCGCATTAAGAAATACATTTTATATGAAATTTTCAATTTAAATAAATATAAAACTTTTAAATCAATTAAAATCTAAGAGTGAAATTTTACAAAGATCCTCATTAATACCAACTATTGGAAATGAGTATTCTATACATAGGAGATAATTACAAAATAAAAAAAAAGGGTATTATGTCTTATGATATCGTAGATGTTTGACAATTTCTAGCTAGAAGATTTATTTAATTAATATGTATTTACTTAGGTCTGTTATTTTTGTCACTTTATTTATCTTAGTTATGCATTGTTATGTTACACCTCATATTAAATTCATAATACAAGTTACACTCCAAGTTGTTAATTTTGGAAAATCAATTTCATTTATAGCTCCACAAAGAAAAAAAAATCATAGGAATGTTAAGAATAAGAGGGGAAGTTTAAGGTCTAACCCAAATTACTTGAAAATAAAATATTTAATTATTAATCTATCTAGACTCACGAAATCAAATGATTTATCTTCCTCATTTTCCACTTGTTCAACATTGGGTAGAAGCATTAGACTCTACTACAAAGAGATTTGATATATGGAAACTAAAATTTTTGTGGCATAGTGATGCTGAATATTGGATTAGGTATTTAAGGAAAAAATTTGACTACTTGAACCAGCCATACCAACATCAAGTAAATTGTGCCATCTATTAGTTAGAAGGTAATAGTAGGGTCTAGTATGATTTATATATAGTAGGCATTGAGTTGTAAAATATTTTGTGGGAAGTCTATGGAGATTTTTATTGATAAATATTTTATTGAATGAGTGATTAGAGAGAAAATTAAGGAGTTTCTAGGTCTAACTCTGGGTGTTGTATACATGGAACAATAACTTTGTTTGAAAACTTAGTTTGGCATGTCTCATATGTAATGAAAAACAACAAAGAGGGTAGCTTACTTTAAACATTGTTTGATACAAAAATTTGAGGGATATTATTATTTCAATAGCATATAACTATAACGACATAATTAATAAAGAAATCATTGGTGAGAAAGATGAATAAATAATTCAAAAAGCTTATTTAGCATTAGACTTATATCTACATCAATGAAGCCATGCTTTAGAACAAAGATGAAGAGAAATTCTATCATGTATCAAAAACAAAATAAAGGAAAGAATTTTAGATCTTTTATTTTTTGTGCATGTGATTTCCTCTAATTCATAATGTGAAGGCACATTTAGATTCGATGAGATCAACTTATATTTCAAATTTAAGCAGTTAAAATTCTTAGCTTAGAAGATTTCATTATGAGTCATGCTTAGGAAAAGTTTCCATATATTTTACACTTGGGGAGAAACATATGGAAGTTTCTTCAAAGGATATTAAGTGTCATCAATGTCAAAATTTTGGATATATCTTTTGAAAACATTCTATGTTAAGGAAAAAAAATTAACTAGAGAGCTCTAATCATGGAATATTGATTTTTTTTTATCCTCTCCCCAAGCCCATCCCATTCAATCCCTCAACTCATATATGATCTTTGGGGCCTCGAGGTTAGAGCATGTAAGGCCCTCATCTAAACTGCATGAATATAGCAATTGGCAAGGATACCTTAGGGTGCATATATGATATTCCTAGGGATTGAATTCATGTCTTTAGAATTAGGCGACTTGTCTATTTGCCAATAGAACTATCATATTGTTGGTCATTCATGGAATATTGGTTAATGCTTGTGCTCTCAGTCAGAATGATACTAATAATGATTCATAATTGGTGATATGCATGAATATTTTATTTTATTTTAAATGTTTGCATGTTTCAAAATCTAGTCATATTATTTTATTACCAATAGGAAGATATCTGTATTTATAGTAATCTAGTATCTTTTTTTATTTAATTCAGGTGCATTTCATTCCTTCATTTTTTAAAATATTTAATAAAAAAAATGAGTACATCTCAATCTTTCTCAAGCCAATCACTTAGTATTTATTTCTCGTCTAGAGAAATAATTAACTTGTTAGAATTGATTTTTCGTATATGTACTTTTAAAAAGATTAAATATTGTATGTAAATTTGATATTTCTTGATATTTTTGGCATTGATATAAATTTGGTTATAAATTAATTATTTGAATACAATACTTCTATCATTATTGGCAAAAGATAATTAATTTCTGAATTGATGATAAATAAATATTTTTTTTGTAAGGAATCAGAAGGAGCATCTTCTTGAGTTTGCTTGGGGTGGGCAAACTAGTTCAATCAAACATATTTAGCCAAATTACTTTGATGAAAATTGAACTTAATTTGGTTTAGTTTGATTTGATTTGATTTGATTTGATTTAATAAATATCACGTTTTTATTTTTGTTTTTTTATTATTTGTTTGTTTTTTTTTTGCATGAATCTTCTAGAGAGTGAAAGAATGGGATCTTCCTCTATCTTCTATATAAATAAAAATAAAAATAAATCCATAAGGCAATAGAGAAAGGAAAGATAAACATGTGGTGGCATAAAAAGAAAAGAGAAAAAAAAAACTCAAAAAAAGAGAAAAATAAAGCATGAAGAACAAAAAGGAACATGAGAATAAAAAACCATTCCCCTCCTTCCTTTTTTAGAGCATACACATAAGCATAATTGTTTCTAAATAAAAGATTGACATAATGTCTCTTTTTTTCATTTGCCAATTTTATATTTTGGACAAAAGCTTGATAGATAACTTGCTTTAATTGAGAGTTTCTAGATATGCAAAGTGAGAAAGATAGGGGGGGGGGGGGGGGGGGGGGGGGGGAGACTCTTCTTTATCTTGCTCTCTCAATTTCATTCTATATGAAGCTCATTGAGAACATAGTTTTCCCTAGGTGTTGTTGCTCATAAATGTGATTGGGGTGGAGCACAATCACTTCTCATAATTATAGTTAGTGTAAAGCAGCATTACTACTCACGTGTGCTCAACATGGAGATAAGTTATAATTTAATGCTTTGAACATTGAAATATTTGTGTTTGTGTGATTTCTAATTTCTAGATTCAGGTTAATCATTTATTTTGGAAATGTGTATTTACAAATAGTATGTTTGTGTGTAGTGTATGCCTATTTTAGTGGAACAAATTGGTGACTAGGTGTATTGTATGTTACAAATATAAAAAAATCACTTTAAAATATATAATCAAATTCAGAATCATCATAATCAACTCAACTAATATTAAGATCAAGTTAAGTTTCAATACTGTTTAATAAATTATTGATGTTTGGGCATCAGATTTTTCTCAATAAAAGATATCAAAGAATTTCGATACCTATGAGATATCTAGGAAGGTTGCTTGATTGTGTTGGCTGAAGATTTTTGTATGATTAGATATTGGTGGTTGGATGTTTAGTATGGAATCATTCAATTACTAAATCTAGAAAATGAAAATATTATATCATTTAATAATTATGAATTTTTCTGATCTAAATGTTGGTGATCTGAAACCAAATAGAATGAGTGAGAATAGTTGGATGAGAGTGTATTATAATGCCTCAACTATGATTTGATATTGTGTTAGATCAAGTAATTTAGCATATCTCTGAGATGACTATTGCTGAAGTCATGTGACACAAATTATAGCGAATTTACTAGAAAAATATATTTTGAAAAATAAGATAATAATAATTCAACAACTAACTAAAAATAAAGTATTAGGATACATATGATATGAATGTACATATGAAATCTTCCAAGTGATGGTGAGCCATCTAACATTTATAAAGATGAGCTTCATATCTAATTACTCCTTAGTTCATTTCTTGATAAGTAAGAAATAAAGATTATATCCTTAAGTACCTTAGCCTAGTATAATGTCTTAGCCATTAGTATAGTTTATATTTTTCATTAAATGAGATAACAAAATGAAAAGGAAAAGAGATTTCTCTAGATATTCTCATTTCATAAGAAAATGAGAGAGAAGTAGGACCATAATTAGATATTCACCTTGAGTGAAAAGAGAGAATCTTTCCAAGGGAAAGTAAAGGTATAGATGTAATAAAGTGTTACTAAAGGTAGAGACTACTAAATATTGATGAAACTCCAACATGAGCATATGAAAGGAGATGACGTCGAGAAAGAGACAAGCCATGAAGGGTGATATTTTCCAAGTTAGTGATGTTTTCTTTGCCAACATTATGAGTCAAGAAAGAGATTGGGTTACTGATTCAATCATGTCATTCTATCATGGGCCAAGAGTTTTAATGCAATATCACACCTCATGCCACACATCACAAGCAATCAATCAGGGGTTCAGCCTTTGCACAATACTAAATATTAGTTTTATGCTGAATTAAATTTACCATATCATAGGCTCATCATGGGAATGACTCCATATCTCAAATAATTTGTATTCAATTAGCCAAAACCTTTTTTCATTGTTATGTTATTTACTTGCAACAAGCTCTCTAAACTCAATAGGGTTGATTTGTCTAAATTCTTAAAGAACCATATCAATTGATCTCACATGCACCTCAAAAGCTAGTTCATTTATTTTATGTATTTACCAGTCAACATATCAATCATTAGAAATATATTCGCATCATGTCATGGATGCAACAATTAAAAGTCATTAATAATTTCTTCCATCCAATCTATTGCATGTCCTCATACAATTCTTTAGCAAACTTTATTTGAATGAAACTATCAATAATTACTTGTTTATTATGAGACATTTACATACCATAATTTGTTTTGAGCCATAATGGACCAAAGAGATTTCCACCAATGATGGGATGAGATGTCAGTTCATCATGCTACCTTGACATCACAAGCCTATGTCTAGCCTAGCATGGGCATCATGCCTAGCTATGAAATGAGCCTATTCTTGGCCTTTGGTAGCTTATATCATGTCAGGCTAGTTTTGTGATAAAAATATTGGGGTTAGATTTAGTCAAATGAGAACTTCTGGCACCTCTATCTTAATTTTTCAATCAATAATGCCCATTCCCATTGATATCCCTCTTGAGTCAATATTTATTATCATTTCCAACCTATTTGGTTTCATGTTAGATATTTGGTACTCCTTGTATTGATTTTTTTTTGGGATGTTTGAAATAAATTTTGATGTGTTTATTTTGATTTGGGAATTAAATGAACAAATTTTTCTTAGTTGTGATTTTGATGGATTTTAATGAATGTTAGTGGAATTGAAAATATTTTGGGTGAAAATAATGAACTTGGTAGAACGATAACTTGGATGGATGAAAAGCAATGAAAATTCATGATATTTCTTATGTCACGATTTGGTTATATTGTTGATAACCTACTGAGAAGTTGCAGTAGCCTTTCTTAGTTGCAACTTTGCAAAATAAGTTGTAACAATCATTGTATGTTATGAATTTACAAGCTAAGTTTACACAATCTTTTCACAATGCAATATTATTTTCACGGCCATAAAATTTTATTGGAGTCGTGCCACACTATTTCTAAAACATAATGATGGTCATGATTTTATTTTCATATTAGGGTAAGTATGTACTCAATTGGTACAAAAAGCCATGTTATTTTCTATTACTATGACCTAATCATTACATAACAAAAAATCACATAACACCAAGTGATTTTTAGTCGAGACAATATTTTTTTCCATGCCTTTGTGATTTAGAGAGTAAATGTA
The DNA here is from genome assembly GCA_029783825.1 of Sapria himalayana. Taxonomy (NCBI): domain Eukaryota; kingdom Viridiplantae; phylum Streptophyta; class Magnoliopsida; order Malpighiales; family Rafflesiaceae; genus Sapria; species Sapria himalayana. The sequence continues at coordinate 2,132,719 of JAREIK010001258.1, read as the reverse complement.
GAAGCTATGATATTATTATAGCGATGACTTTACATTAAAGAGAGTAAATGGCTCAATCACAATATTCTATCATGGAAATCCTTTTTCATCACAACTTTATGCTCCAAGAAGATTCAAAGAGATGAAAAAGTTACATCCTCAGCCTAGTACCATGACTTTCAGCTTGAATATTTGCATGAAACCATGAAGTATAAAAAAACATATAAAGTTTTTCACAAAAAGAGAGAGAAGAAATTAAAAGTTGAGCACAAGAGCATACAAAACTCTAGGTGGCTTGAGTTCCAACCTCTAATTAAGAGCATATTCAAGGCAAATACCAGTAAAAATTAGTCAAGATAAGGTCTTGAAACTTAGAAGGTTGCTAGGGCTATCATTGGAAACTTTTGATTTTATGAGATGTCACTCAAAAAGCTTATGTGTATTTGTTTCCCAATGTTAGGCTAAATTAGGACCTAGGATTGCTTTAATATACTTGTGTTATGATGATGTAATTGTATAATATTTATATCTATGATAGTATTGTGATTTGAATGTTGGTGGATATGAATACTATTTAGAACTAAAATTTAGAATTTTTATTATATCATAGGTTTATGTATATTGGTCAAGATAGATATTGTCAGGTAAGTCATGGAACAGACTTATAAAGCATGATACAAAGAAAGTGATAACCATTCTAATCTTGAAGCATGAGATAAACTCATGTATAAAAATTTGAGATTAAGGTAAGTTTAATTATTGTGAGTATGATGCTTATGAAGACGAAAACACAAATATAATCATGATCATTCTATTATATATATTCTTCAAGAACTAACATTAAAATAATATGGGGGTTATATAGAATTTCTAACTCATGGGTTTTATTATAGTATGTGAGTCATATATTGGTTATGACATACAATGATAAGTAAGTCATGAGACACACACAAATGAAGGTATTTTGTATGGTGGTGATAATCCCATTAGTCATTTTTGCTTGATATGATTTTCATATGTGAGATTCATGAGAAGTCATATGTTAATTAATGAGAGTATGATACTTAAAAAGTCAAAAACACTAAGATATTTATTATCATAAACTATATTATGTCATTATAATATTATAAGTTAGAGAATAGAAATGTATACTCATAGCTATCATTAAGGGTAGTTTATATACTTCCTAAAATGAGTAGAAAAGTGAATGACTCATAAATTAAACAAGTATGATTTTAGTAGTTAAATACCAAGGGCACAATTAAAATGGGACAACCATTGGTTGTGACAATCTAAGAATAAAAAACACTTTGTATGTTGAAGGGGTATATTTGAATTCAAATTACCAAATGAAGAAGGAAAAAGAAGAAGAAGAAGAAGAAAACGAAGTTGAAGAAGAAGAAGTAGAAAAAGAAGAAGATGTAGAAGAAGAAGAAGAAAGATAAGAAGATGAATAATAATAATAATATTATAAGAAAAATAATTATGATAATTAAAATAAGAAGAACAATAATAATAATAAATAGATGAAGAAGAATAAAAAAAGAAGAAGTAAATGTAGAAGAAGAATAATAATAATAATAATTAGAAGAAAAAAAAATGAAGATAAAGAAGAGAAGTAGACAAAGAAATAAGAAAAAGAAGAAGATTATGATGATGTTGAAGAGAAGAAAAAGATGAATAAGAATAAGATGAAGAAGCAGGAGGAGGAGGAGGAGGAGGAGGAGAAGTAGAAGAATAAGAAGAAGAACTAGAGGGGAAGGACAAATAGAAGAAGAAAAAGACAAAGAAGAAGAAGAAAAGAAAGTATAAGAAGAAGGACAAGAAGAAGAAATAGAAGAAAAAGAAGAAGAATAGGAATAACAAGAAGAAGAATATAAAGAAGAAAAAGAAGTTAAAAAAAAGGAATAAAAAAGAAGAAGAAAATGAAATAGAAGATGATGATGATGGTGATGATGATGATGATGATGGTGATGATGATGATGAATATGACTAAGAAGAAGAAAAAAAGAATAAGAAGAGGAAAAATAAGAAGTTGAAGTAGAAGAAAAAAAAGTGGGAGAGAAGAAAAAAAAGAGAAGGAAGAGAAGAGAAAAAAAAGAAGAAAAAGAAGTAGACGAAGAAGAAGTAGAAGTAGAAGAAGAATAATAATAAAAAGAAAAAGAAGAATAAGAAGAAAAAGATGATGATGATGAAAAGAGAAGAAGGAAGAGAAAAAAGAGAAGAAGGAGAAGAAAGAGAAGAAGAAGAAG